>APFE031531166.1:0-11022 GCA_000404065.3 Pinus taeda
GTCGGATCACTACATATCGTGACCGTCGGATTGTAAGTTACAAAATGTACAATGGTAAAGAAACACACTTTACCTAACTCTATACCTAACTCTATACTAGACCAAGTTGAACTTAACTATTTCCTATGTGTCGAAATATCCTAACAATAGAGTGACTGCACAGATCCAATTTGGACAGCTCAATTTGAGCTGAGGTCAGAGCCCGGATTTGCCTATGGAGTGAGCAAATTCCCCACTAGATTTTCATACCAATTTTCATCTATGGGATTTCCAGTTTCGGCATCTAGTTTCACTCAGATAATTTCATTGTTATATAATAATAAAACCCTCAACTGTTGCACCAGTTTTCCCAAGTTGTGTTTTTCCGGGGACATTGGTCCAAAAATGATTGTGTACATTTATGTGTGTGTGCTAGCATTTCTTCTAGCGCTTATTTCTTCTGCAATTTTATTTTTTAGGTCGCAGTGTGATTGATTCATTATTTGCTATAGAAAATAGAAAATAAATTGTTAAAAATAAATTTAACAATTAGGAGAATTATTTCGAGTTACTGCAATAGGATTCGGGTTTCCGAATTTTCACATCCTTGATCCTTTGTTTATTAATCATTGTAAGGCGGTTTGTTATGGTTATATGACATCAAATTCCCTATCATTGAATATTTTTCAAACCCTAACTTATAGCAGCCCTTTTCTTTGCTTAAGTGGTCTAGGGATGGAGTACTTTTGTTTTAGAAAAGACTATCTTAGCTCTTCTGACTCCACCAATACCCTATCAAAATGATTAGAGATTTCCATCACCTTAAACCCTCGTTGAATATCCTCTAGGTCATCCATATGTAGAAAATCCTCCCTTGTGGTTCAATATACCACTAAATAGTTGGAGTCAGGATGCTAAGGTGATAGTGGTGGCCAATCTCTTGTTACCATGAGGTATAGAAGCGTTAACAATAGAAAATATCGATGAATTCTAAGGAGTGAAGGTGAGAAGAAGAGAAGGAAGGAGAGGCAACAAAGGTAGGGATGAACTAGTGGAGGAAATAGATGTGAGAGCTAGTGAAGCTATGATTGAGAAACTAAAGAAAAGAGGGAAAAGATCACAACATTAGAGATTAACAACTAAAACCAAGAATTAAAAGGAGATGAGAATAGTTTAGATAGCAAAAGAAAGAGGTGTGAATCAATAACTAAAACCAAGAATTAAAAGGTGGCAACAATAGTTTAGATAGCAAAAGAAAGAGGTGTGAATCAACAACTCAGGAGCTTAAATAGTGAAGGAAAGAAGAAAATGGTAACGATGCTAGTTTTGCATTGGGGAAGGCAAGAGCCGAGTGGAAGGAGGAATTGAGGAATGGTTGAGGAAATGAACCCATAGCTGCAGTCTATGGGATGTGACAACCAAGACCAAACTCCCCAGTAGGAAAAGGAGAGGCAACGTGATTGGTCCCATTAAAGGAGAAGTCATCTCGAGTCGGGCCCTACCCAAGAGTATGGCCTAGCAAGACCCATTACAAAAGGAGATGTTATAGAAGGAGGTTTTCACCAAGTGGATTAGGAAGGAAAAGAATAGAAAGGAGAAAAGGTTGATGAGAAAAAGTATGAATGGGAGTGCAATTAATTTCTTGAGAAATGTGATAGATAAGAGGCCTAGGGGTGTTTAACAATGATCACATCCCAAAATGAAGCTTCACTCAACTTTTTAAAGCATATTAACTATGGAAACCTTATGAGGGTAGTAAAATCCACAAGCCACTAGAGAAAGGTTAGGATTAGAAGGCAAGGTTTTCCTTCAACATTCAATGGGTATGGTAAGGAGAAGAAGAGTAAGGTGAATAACACATCATGGGGCATGAAAAGACAAGAGAGGGGAAAGAATGGGGTGGCTCAAAATGGTCAGGGTAGGTGCGAGTAGGAAGAGAAATCGCATGGCAAGCAGGAGAGAGAGCTGACATAGGGAGACTAAGAGAGAACAAGAATGATGAACAAGGGAATAGGAGATAGAAGTATTTTTTGACTATCTTTGACAATAGCTCCAAGCCAATGAGAAGTTGAGGGACAATCAATATTGATGTGACTAATAGTTGGGTTTTAGGTAAGTTCATTTTGGGAAACCCTATACAATACACCGAGAGAGAGGTGTCTAGATCAATCTCTTTCAATGATATAACTAACATAAGTGCTAGAAATGAGAGAGATGAGAACCAAAGAAAACTAACCTTGTGGCCCCAACATTTCCCCCCTAGAGATGAGCTTTCATCCTTAAGCAAATTCCACATGATATAGAGCCTCTTAACAATACTCTAGATTTTGAAACATTGAGCTTGAAATTCTAGGCATTGGACTTTTCGATGATGTACCTAGATGGACCCAAGATGCCCCAAACCTTGCCTTGACCTTGTTTAATGGATGACACCTTATTTCAAAGCCTACATGGGGATGGCTATCACCAAGATGACATGGGAGGGATAGTACATCCATATTTGATGCCAATGCTTTCTTTTAAAGGTGCCACATCACTACCACATGTTTGCAAAGAGTGATGTAGGGATTCTATTAGATGATGTCATGGTGGTGGAGGCGCCATTTGGAGATGTGTGCATGCAATTGAGGACTTTCTTGGAGTAAGGAGCACTCTTGGACCCCTATTTCAGTTCTTTGGTGCCTTATTGCATACACTGTAGGATGATGTAATGGTGGAGACTCCTTTTCTACGACAATTGTGGGATATTTTTGGCATTTTGTTATATTCTCGAGTTATTTCAAGGTCAACTTGTGAATTTTGACCTAGTTGAATGATTATGTAAACACTTTTAGTGGCTTTTTTCTAATATTAATATAATAAGGCTTGGTTACCCTTATTCACTTTTCATCATCATTCATTTTCACACTTCTCTCTCTTTGGGAAGTGTGCATTAGATTTTGCCTATTTTCTACTTGCACGAAATGTAGATCTATGATGAAATTTCTCTTGGAGGTGGATTTTTGCTTGAATTTGGCTTCTTGAGATTGATTGAGGAGATTCTTGTGGAATTTTTTTAAGTTTATTGCTCATCTTCTATATTTTGCATGCTATATTGTGCAAATTATGGTTTGTGCGTGTACCATAGTTAAAATTGTTGTGTTTGTCTAGAAATTTTGATCCTCTATGCCATGTGAAATTGTTTTCTTTGAAGCCTTTAAGAGAAATCCCAGTTTTGCATCTCTCAAATCTAAAATCCCTATTAGGGAAGCTGCTAGAGTTTGTAAGAAGAGGATTTACACCTCTCACCCTCTTAAAGAAGGTCGTCCTCATTGAATTTTTCCTAGGTAACTCCATTGTACATTTCCATCAAGGCACTAGTCTAGGTGGTTGTGACAAAGGCTTCTGATTTTACAAATTTCTCTTTCTTCTCTCTTAAATTCAAGATATCTAGGATTAGGGCCTTTTTGAAATATTGCTAAAAGTAATTTTATTTGATGTGTTCATTCCCTCTAAGTATGAATTGCATTAAATATTTATTAAAAAGCAAAGTCTAGCAATTTGTGCATCTTAAAACCTTATTTGTAGGGCTGACATCATCACTATATTGTTGTTTTTTACATGTTTTATTAGTCACTCTAAGATTGTTTCTTGTGGCTGTTATATGACATCACACGCGCTATCATTGAATATTTGTAAAACCCTAACTCATAGCATCCTTATTCTTTGCTTAATTGGTCTAGGGATGGAATGTTGAAATGTGTATCTTGGGAGCTACTCTCACAACCCCCGAAGTATTGGGTTTGTGATAAGTTGACCCGCGAAAATGAATATTTGTGGGAAATGTACCTAAGTGGTGGGATTTGTACCCAAAGTCATGGATAGAAGACCCAAGGAGGAAATGATTGTTTATTCATTACAAGCATGAGTGACAACCTTGATGGGATAAGGGGCACCTAGGGCTTCAATGGAATGGCAAAAAAAAATGAAAATAATTTCTATTCCTTATGAAAATAGTGTTTAAGCATGTAGACTTAGGTCGGTTTGGTTTTGGAGACATTACCCTTGGTGAAAAGTTATTTCAAAATGAACACTATAAGGAGTAAAGATGAGCTCATTCAGGATCAATCGAAGCAGTGAGAGAGGGGCAGGGACAGTAAATCGGGAGGAAGGATTCCAATTCCGGTGAGTGCATACAGAGAGGCACAGTAGCCATAGTGAGGTTGACGCAGAGCAGTGCAGTAGCCTATAGAGCCAATTTGTAAAATGGTGGGGAGAAGCAAAGTTTCAGTGCCAGAAGCTGGGCAGAGGTTACAGAGGCTAGGAGAGACATTTTTCGAGACAACAACTGACCATCCAGCTTGAGGAGAAGTTGTTTCGAGCTGAGTGCGGGAGAAACTGAGCTAGGGTGACAAATTGACCGCACATATCCAGTTTGGTTGGCTCAATTTTAGCTGAGGTCAGAGCCCGAAATTTTCTGCGGAGTGAGGAAATTCCTCACTAGATTTTCTTACCAGTTTTTCTCTTTAGGATTGCCAGTTTCGGCATCCATTTGCACTCAGATTATTTCACTGCTGCATAATAATTAAACCCTCAACTGCTGCACCAGTTTTGCGACATTTGGTTTTTCCGGGGACATTGGTCCAAAAATAACTGTGTAAATTTATGTGCGTGTGCTAGCATTTCTTCCAGCATTTATTTCTTCCACAATTTTATTTTGTAGGTTGTAGTGTGATTGATTCAATATTTATTGTAGAAAATAGTAAATAAATTGTTAAAAATTAATTTAACAATTAGGAGAATTATTTCCAGTTACTGCAATAGGATTCGGGTTGCCGAATTTTCACATCTAGCACTTTTTGCATGTTAAAACCCTATTAGTAGTGCTAACATCATCACTATGTTGTTGTTTTCTACATGTTTTGGCCTTAACCTTGCATATCTAATTGATAGTCTTGATCCTTTGTTGACTAATCATTGTAAGACAGTTTCTTATGGTTATATGACATCAAATTCCCTATCATTGAATATTTGTCAAACCCTAACTTATAGCAGCCCTTTTCTTTACTTAAGTGATCTAGGGACGGAGTACTTGTGCTTTGGAAAAGACATATCTTAGCCCTTCTGACTCCATTAGTACCCTGTCAAAATGATTAGACATTTCCATCACCTTAAAACCTCCTTGCTGAATATCCTCTAGGTCATCCATATGTAGAAAATCCTCCATAGGTAATAGTGGTGGCCAATCTCTTGTTACCACGAGGTCTAGAGGCGTTAACAATAGAAAATATCGATGAAGTCTAAGAAGTGAGTGAAGGTGAGAAGAAGAGAAGGAAGGAGAGGCAACCAAGGTAAGGATGAACTAGTGGAGGAAATAGATGTGAGAGGTAATCAAGCTAGGACTGCAAAACTAAACCAAAGAGGTGTGAATCAACAACTCGGGAGCTTAAATAGTGAAGGAAAGTAGAAAATGGTAACGGTGATAGTTTTGAAATGGGGAAGGCAAGAGCCGAGTGGAAGGAGGAATTGAGGGATGGTTGAGGAAATGAACCCATAGCTGCAGTGTATGGGATGTGACAACCAAGACCAAACTCCCCAGTAGGCAAAGGACAGGCAAGGTGGTTTGTCCCATTAAAGGAGAAGTCATCTCGAGTCAGGCCCTACCCAAGAGAACGACCTAGAGAGACCCATTAGTAGTAATATACCTAGGAAAGGGGTGCCCAAAATGAAACAAAGGGAGATGCTATAGAAGGAGGTTTTCACCAACTAGATTAGGAATGAAAGGAACAAAAAGGAGAAAGGGTTGATGAGAAAAAGTATGAATGGGAGTGCAATTAATTTCTTGAGAAATGCAATAAACAAGAGGCCTAGGGGTGTTTAACAATGATCACATCCCAAAATGAAGCTTCACTCAACTTTGTAAAGCATATTAATTATGGAAACCTTACGAGGCTAGTAAAATCCACAAGCCACTAGAGAAAGGTTAGGACTAGAAGGCAAGGTTTTCCTTCAACATTTAATGGGTAAGGGAAGGAGAAGAAGAGTAAGGTGAATAACACATCATGGAGCATGAAAAGACAAGAGAGGGGAAAGAATGGGGTGGCTCAAAATGGTCAAGGTAGGTGCAAGTAGGAAGAGAAATCGCACGGCAAGCATGAGAGAGTACTGACATAGGGAGTCTAAGAGAGAACAAGAATGATGAACAAGGGAATAGGAGATAGAAGTATTTTCTGACTATCTTTGCCAATAGCTCCAACCCAATGAGAAGTTTAGGGACAATCAATATTGATGTGACTAATAGTTGGGTTTTAGGTAAGTTCATTTTGGGAACCCTATACAATACACCAAGAGGAAGGTGTCTAGATCAATCTCTTTCAATGATATAACTAACCTAAGTGCTAGAAATGAGAGAGAGGAGAACCAAAGCAATCTAACATTGTGACCCTAACATTTCCCCCCTAGAGATGAACGTTCATCCTTGAGAAAATTCCACATGATATAGAGCCTCTTAACAATACTCCAGATTTTGAAACATTGAACTTGAAATACTAGGCATTGGAATTTTCCATGATGTACCTAGATGGATCCAAGATGCCCCAAACCTTGCCTTGGCGTTGTTTAATGGATGACACCTTATTTCAAAGCCTAGATTGGGATGGCTATCACTAAGATGACATGGGATGGATAGTACATCCATATTTGATGTCAATGCTTTCTTTTAAAGGTGCCATGTCACTCCCACATGTTTGCAAAGAGTAAGGTAGGGATTCTATTGGATGATGTCATGGTGGTGGAGGCACCATTTGGAGATGTATGCTTGCAATTGAGGACTATCTTGGAGTAAGGAGCACTCTTGGACCCCTGTCTCAGTTCTTTGGTGCCTTATTGCATATTCTATAGGATGATGTAATGGTGGAGACTCCTTTTCTACGACAATTGTGGGATATTTTTGGCATTTTGTTATATTCTCAAGTTATTTCAAGGTCAACTTGTGAACTTTGACCGAGTTGAATGCTTACGTTAAACACTTTTAGTGGCTTTGTTTTAATATTAATATAATAAGGTTTGATTACCCTTATATAAATAAAGAGGGGCCTTATTCACTTTTCATTGTCATTCATTGTTGCACTTCTCTCTTTGGGAAGTGTGCATTAGATTTTGCCTATTTTCTACTAGCACGAAATGTAGATCTATGGTGATATTTCTCTAGGAGTTGGATTTTTTCTTGAATTTCGCTTCTTGAGATTGATTGAGGAGATTCTTGTGGAATTTTTATAAGTTTATTTCTCATCTTCTATATTTTGCATGCTATATTGTGGAAATTATGGTTTCTGCGTGTGCCATAGTTAAAATTGTTGTGTTTGTATAGAAATTGTGATCCTCTACGCCATGTGAAACTGTTTTCTTTGAAGCCTTTAAGGGAGATCCCAGTTTTGCATCTCTCAAATCTAAAATATCCATTTTAGGGAAGCTGCTAGGGTTTGTAAGAAGAGGATTTACACCTCTCACCCTCTCAAACAAGGTTGTCCTAACTGAATTTTGCCTAGGTAACTCCATTGTACATTTCCATCAAGGCACTAGTCTAGGTGGTTGTGATAAAGGCTTCTGATTTTACAAATTTCTCTTTCTTCTCTCTTAAATTCAAGATATCTAGGGTTAACACCTTTTTGAAATATTGCTAAAAGTAATTTTATTTGACGTGTTCATTCCTTCTAAGTAGGAATTGCATTAAATATTTATTAAAAAGCAAGATCTAGCAATTTGTGCATCTTAAAACCTTATTTGTTAGGTTGACGTCATCACTATATTGTTGTTTTTTACTTGTTTCAGCCATAAGATCTCGATTGAAAACCCTTAGATTTGCATATCTAATCGATAGTCTTGATTCTTTGTTGATTAATCATTATAAGATTATTTCTTGTGGTTGTTATATGACATCACACACGCTATCATTGAATAATTGTAAAACCCTAACTCATAGCATCCCTATTCTTTGCTTAAGTGGTCTAGGGACGGAATGTTGAATTGTGTATCTTTGGAGGTACTCTCACAACCCTCGGGGTATTGGGTTTGTGATAAGTTGACCCACGAAAATGAATCTTTGTGGGAAATGTACCTAAGTGGTGGGCTTTGTACCCGAAGTCATGGACAGAAGACCTAAGGAGGAAATGATTGTTTATTCATTACAAGCATGAGTGACAACATTGAAGGGATAAGGGGCACCTAGGGCTTCAATGGAGTGGCAAAAAGAAAACGAAAATAATTTTTATTCCTTATGAAAATAGTGTTTAAGCATGTAGATTTAGGTTGGATTGGTTTTGGAGACATTACCCTTAGTGAAAATTTATTTCAAAATGAGCACTATAAGGAGTAAAGATGAGCTCGTTCAGGATCAATCAAAGCAATGAGAGAGGGGCAGGGACAGTGAAGCCGGAGGAAGGATTCTAGTTCCAGTAAGTGCACTTACAGAGAGGCAGAGGAGCCATAGTGAGGTTGAGTAGAGTAGCGCAGTAGCCTATAGAGCCAATTCGGAAATTGGTAGGGAGAAGCAAAGTTTCAGTGCCAGAAGCTGGGTAGAGGTTCGAGAGGCTAGGAGAGACAGTTTCCCATATGGATTGAGGAGAAGTTGTTTCTAGCTGAGTTTAGGAGAAGCTGAGCTAGGGTGACAGACTGACTGCACAGATCTAGTTTGGCAGGCTCAATTTGAGCTGACGCGAGAGCCTGAATTTTCCTGTGGAGTGAGGAAATTGCTCACTATATTTTCTTACCATTTTTCCTCTGTAGGATTGCCAGTTTCGGCATCCAGTTGCACTCACATTATTTCACTGCTGCATAATAATTAAACCCTCGACTGCTGCAACAGTTTTTCCAAGTTGTGTTTTTCTAGGGACATTGCTACAAAAATAATTGTGTAAATTTATGTGTGTGTGCTAACATTTCTTCTAGCATTTATTTCTTCCGCAGTTTTATTTTGTAGGTTGTAGTGTGATTGATTCAGTATTTGTTGTAGAAAATAGTAAATAAATTGTTAAAATTAATTTAACGATTAGGAGAATTATTTCCAGTTATTGCAATAGGATTCGGGTTGCCGAATTTTCACATCTAGCACTTTTTGCATGTTAAAACCCTATTTCTAGTGCTAACATCATCACTATATTGTTGTTTTCTACATGTTTTGGCCTCAACCTTGCATATCTAATTGATAGTCTTGATCCTTTGTTGACTAGTCATTGTAAGATGGTTTCTTATGGTTATATGACATCAAATTCCCCATCATTGAATATTTATCAAACCCTAACTTATAGCAACCCTTTTCTTTGCTTAAGTGGTCTAGGGATGGAGTAATTTTGCTTTGGAAAAGACTCTCTTAGCCCTTCTAACTCCACTAGTACCCTATCAAAATGATTAGACATTTCCATCACCTTAAACCCTCCTTGCTGAATATCCTCTAGGTCATCCATATGTAGATAATCCTCCCTTGTGGTTCAATATACCACTAAATAGTTGGAGTCAGGATGCTAAGGTAACAGTGGTGGCCAATCTATTGTTACCACGAGGTCTAGAGGCGTTACCAATAGAAAATATCGATGAAGTCTAAGAAGCGAGTGAAGGTGAGAAGAAGAGAAGGAAGGAGAGACAACAAAGTTAGGGATGAACTAGTGGAGGATATAAGTATGAGAGGTAGTCAAGCTAGGACTGAAAAACTAAACCAAAGAGGTGTGAATCAACAACTCAGGAGCCTAAATAGTGAAGGAAAGTAGAAAATGGTAATGATGCTAGTTTTGAACTAGGGAAGGCAAGAGCCGAGTGGAAGGAGGAATTGAGGAATGGTTCAGGAAATGAAGCCATAGCTGCAGTCTATGGGATGTCACAACTAAGACCAAACTCCCCAGTAGGAAAAGGAGATGCAAGGTGATTGGTCCCATTAAAGGAGAAGTCATCTCGAGTTGGTAAGTTATGGTATGTTCTATGCTTATAGCAGTTTACTTATCTTTCTTATTATTATCCATAGATTAGCAATCACATGTACATAAAGTAAAGTGCGGATAGAACATTAAACGATAGACAAAAAACAAGCCAAGACAAGAGACATAAGATGTGGTGGCTAGACAGGTACAAATCCCAATGTGTGGAAACCCTTTGATCAAATCTTTCTTTATCCTCAATAATTCAGCAGAGAGAAATAGTACATAAATCTGATTTACATCGGCAACAGCAGCAAACCCTAGATCAACTAAACTAGGGCAGACAATATCTTGCAAACCAACTGTCGGATCGGCTTGATTCCTTCACCAAAAAATGCGGCTTCAAAGGAGATCCAGATTCACCTATAGCGTAGTTCTAAGGAGGGAGTCTGATGGTCAACGCTGGTCAAACTTCTGATCTGCAGTTGCAGCCCTAAATTCTGCACCTTCCTTCCACATGTGTGAGAGAAGAGTCTCTTTCTGTGCAGTAGGAGAAGAGCCTCTTTTCTGCGCAGGAGAGAAAGAGAGATGTGATGAGTTGAGTGATTCCAAATGAGGAAAATACCTACTGTATTTATACACAGCTGTTGATGATTGAATAGATGCAACTGTTGGGCTTCTAAGCCTACATGAGTTGCTAGTCAGCTTGATAATTATTCCATAATCAAAATAAATTCATATCTCCATAAATACTTATCTGAATCGGATGATCTTTAGATCAATCCTACACCTCTTGATGAGAGGAATCTAATAAAAATATTATTAGCAATAAATAAGATGGCCCACATGGAATTTGGCCCTAGTTTCCAATTTTAACACTCCCTCTCAACTAGGGAGAACTCCATCAACAATTTGTTTGTCGGTCACTACTATTCATCCATCAAATGCACTGCCCTGTACAACTTGACCCCTGCTCTGCTCTGGTCTATCTTGCTTGCTCTGCTTTGTTCTGTTCTGCCCTGTTCTGATCTGCTCTGCTCTGCTCTATTTTGCTCTGCTCTGCTTTGTCTGAATTATGAAGAGGAAGAAATGATCGAGGATGTATCATACTGACTCAAAGTCAGTCTCAAAGTGTGTACCACTGGTCCCAAAACAATCC
>APFE031531170.1:1764-19923 GCA_000404065.3 Pinus taeda
TTAACCCAGATTATCAGACTTATAGATCAAATAAGCACCACATCTAGCAGATCAAAATCATACAAAGATACTGTCATTCAGGCTTAAAGATTATGACCCATGAATAGAACTTATCCTTCCTATTGTGCTAAGGTTCCTCCTTCCTTCAAATCCAGATCTGCATCACCACTCAATATACCAGCTCTAGCACTTTTTCAGATCTTCAATAATAATCCAGATCATTGTTTGTCACAAGATCTCCTTCCTCTTTTATAGCCTTAGGCCTTCCCCAATACCATGGTCCAAAACCATAATATTTCAATACCATGAACCCAAAACTAGGGATCAACACATCTGACGAGATGCCATGGTCCAAAACATAGGCTCAAGTTCCAAGATCTAACTGCCATGGACCAAAATAATGATCCCCAACATATACGCACTTTTGTAATGTATAACCCGCGTGTATACGCGCCTTTGTCTAGATGAACCTGCGTATATGTCTTTTTCTACTTTCTGAGTGCCTGAACTGAGATCTGTTACCAGAGAGAGTTTCCATCAAGGACAACACTTGTGCCATAGCTCCAGAACTGTGCCATAATGCCAGCAAACATGACAACCATACTGCCTATTGAAGCTTTATAGCACAACTCATTGTGGTATTTACAATATCAACCATACATAAATGTACATATGCTAAAACTTAGTTGCCTCCATCAACAAATAATGAAGGATACATAGCCTGCATCTGATCAACCATCTCCCATGTAGCTACACTGGCCCCAAAGTGCTTCCATTGCACTTTAACTTGCTCGATTGTCGATTCTGGAGCAAGAGTTATTTTCGGTGCAAAATGCACTAAGGTTCCGAATGAAATTCTCCTTGTGGCTCCACCTACAATATTGACCAATCAATAACATGATAAACATCTTTCACATATATTTTAAGCAATGAAACATGGAAAACATCATGGAATTTCACTATCGGAGGAAATGCAAGTCTATAGGCCACTGATCTGATCCTCTCAAGGATCTCAAAAGGCCTAAAATACTGAGGTTCCAACTTAGCACATGATCCAATCCTCAAGGATCTTCTCTTGGGCTTAATGCGCAAGTACACATGCTCCCCAACCTAAAACTCCTTAAATTTCTTGTGCTAGTATACATAAATATTCTACCTATTCTATGCTTCCTTTAGATTTTGGTTGATAACCTGCATTTCCTGTTCCATGTCTACCAACAAGTTCATTCCAATAAGTACCATGTTCACTGGATCACTCCAGCTGATGGGGGTGTTATAATTTTTCCCATAGAGTGCCTCGAACGGAATCATCCTCAATGACTCTTGACAACCTTTGTTATAAGAAAACTCAACCAGTGGAAGATAATCCTCCCACCTCCTCTATTGATGCATGACATACATCATGATCATATCCTTGAGTATCCTTTTGACCCTCTCTATCTTTCTATCAGTCTACAGATGATAAGTGTTGTACTGAAGGCCAATTCTATACCCACAACTACAAGCTACAAATAACTCCTTCTGAAACCTGTAAGTGAACTTAGCATCTATGTCCAACACAATATTCCTTGGAACACCATGCAATCTCACTATCTCTCTGATGAATACCTATGCTACATCACTAGATGAATACGTAGACTTCACTAAAATGAAGTGAGTTACCTTTCTCAACCTATCAACCATAACCATGATGGAATCATGATGCTTCGATGTACTTAGAAAACATGTAATGAAATCTATGGAAGTGACCTCCCATTTCCACTCTGGAATCAGAATATGGAGTAACAAACTAGTTGGGTAATTACACTCAGCTTTCACTTGCTGATATTCCAAGCATCTAGCAACAAACTCTACCACTTCCTTCTTCATATTTAGCCAATAGTAGATCTTCTTCACTACTGTTAATTTCTTCTAATATCGTGGGTGTCTTAAATATGGCTTGACATGAAACTCCCTCAATATAAGCTTCTTGAGTTCACTGTCATCTGGCACATAGATCTTGTCCCTAAATCTCACCAATCCATCTACTTTGAGATGATAGTCCACATCCTTATCACTTGTACCTAGATATAACTTGTGCCTAAGATGTTGATACCTATAATCTTGTTGTCCTGCCTGTAAGATATCCTATAAATTTGTCCCATATGAGCTCATAATTCTTATATGATTTACTTGCACTCTCCTATTGAGAGCATCTGTCACCATGTTCTCCTTTCCCTTAATGTATCTGATCTCAAAGTCAAACTCACTGAGTGTGACTAACCATATAGCTTGCCTGGTATTTAGATTTGGTTGTCAAATAAGTACCTCAGCCCACTATGATCACTCATCAACACAAACCTCTTGCCAAGAAAATAGTGCCTCCACATATTCAATGCATGAATGATCGATGCCAACTCAATGTCATGAGTAACATAATTTTGCTCATGCTCATTCAGATTACTTAACTCATGGCACACCACTTGTCCCTCCCACATAAGGACTCCACCAAGTCCCCTCTTGTAGGCATCTGTGCGCACCACGAACTCTTTATCCAAATATTCAATCTTTAACACTAGATAACTTGTAAGCAATTTCTTCAACTACTCAAAACTTGTTGCACATTCCTCTATCTATTCAAATTTATTTCCTTTTCTCTACAATGATGTAATAGGATATGAAATCCATGAGAAGTTCATGACGAACCTCCTATAATAACCTGCTAGCCCCATGAATGACCTAACCTCATTCACATTCTTAGGAGTTGCCCACTCCATGATAGCCCTTACCTTTTTCGGGTCCATTGTTATGCCTTCCTTAGAAACAACATGTCCCAAGTAATGTACCTCTGTCTGAAAGAAGTTTCATTTACTAAGAATGGCATACAACTAATGCTGTCTTAGCAATAGCAATATTGCTACTAAGTGTTTGGGATTCTATTCCTCATTCTTGGAATATATCAATATATCATCAATGAATACAATAACAAACTTGTCAAGATAAGGGCGCAATACTCTATTCATCAAGTGCATAAAAGTAGTTGGAGCATTAGTTAGACCAAAAGGAACTAAAACAAACTCATAATTCCCATACTTCTTCCAAAAAGTAGTCTCGTAGATGTCCTCTTCTTTGATGCATACCTAATGGTATCCTGATATCAAATTAATATTTAAGAACACTACTGCTCCCTTCAACTAGTTAAACAAATCATCGATCCTCAACAACATATACATGTTCTTGAAGGTTACCTTGTTTAGCTGCATGTAATAAATGCAAATCCTAAGAGTGTCATCCTTCTTCTTCACGAACAACACTGGTGCACACTAAGGTGATACATTTGGCCTATTGTATTCCTTATCAAGCATTTTCTTCAACTGCAACTTCAATTCCACTAGCTCTGGAGTACTCATCCTATAAGGTGCCTTAGATTTTGGTGTTTCCCCCAATACCATCTCAATAGAAAAGTCCACTTCCCTATGATGGGGAAACTCTGAAACCTCTACTAGAAGCACATCCTAAAACTATTGCAATACATGGTACCTCTTGAAGATTTTTGCATCCTTAACATGCTTACCCTTGTAACTAGAAATATGAACTGCAAATAGTACACACCCTTCATGTGATTATTCTTAGCTTGCATAGTTGTAATCATCTTCACTAATGTAGGCTTCTTATTTCCCTACAAGATTTTATTCTCTCCATTATCATCTTGGCACTCATATCCTTGTCATAACAATCTACTTTGGTCCCGTAGAGGTACAACCAATCCATACCCAAAAGCATACTATATGATCCCAATGGAGGTATGTAGCCAACTGCACCAACCAAGACTCTCCATGCACTTCTTTTCTCAAACCACACTTATCCATGAGGTCAGATTTAACATAACTATAATTAAATCTAAGGTCAATCAAAATAGAAACAACTTGACCACAAAGCTTACCTTCCATCTCAATAATGGATGCTTGGTGATTTTCTTGCTTGTTGTCCACAACTACATAAATTCAAGGAATGTTATCACCCACATCCCCAATCATCTGTGCCTCCTGAGAACTATAGATCTGAGGCCTACCACCCTGGTACAATGGACACTACTTCTTGTGATGATATTTTCCACATATCCAACACTACAATAGTCCCGTACCATTTCCTCTATTTTGATGCTCTCCAGACTATGACCCATGTCCCTTCTCAACTACATTGAACTTCTTGTAAGGAGAACAGTTTTCTTTCTTACCTGCATCCTGAGCTCTTCCTTGCTTCGGTGACCATTTTCCTTTAACTTTCTCATTCCCTTTAAAATCATTCTTAGGCTCAACTTTACACTTTGACTACTCATAATAGTGCTTTAGTTTCTTGATGGATTCCTCGAGCGACTGTGGCTCATCAAACTCAATTTAATCTCTATATGATACTAGCAACCCACTAATGAACCTTTGAGTATTTTCTTTTTCATCCTTGAGGTAAGGCACATATCTCAACAACTCCAAGAACCTGCTAGTATACTCATCATCTATAATAGAACCCATCTGCATCTCATAAAAATCCTTAGCTCTGTCATCATAATATCTCTCATATAGGTACTTCTTCTTGAAGAGTCTCTCGAAATCATCCTAAATCAACTCTTCTTCACGAATTCCTCTAACATTCTTCACATCTGCCCACGAGATATATGATTTCCGTTTAAGACTGAAGGTGTTTATTTTGGCTTTCATGTTCTCTGAGTATTTATGCAATCTAAAGAATTTCTTCATCCTAAGCAACCATGCCTCTGCATCTACTACTTCTTCATCTCTCCATCAAATGTAGGCAGCTTGACTTTCTTGAACTCCTCAGGAAAGTACTCACTCCTCCTTTAAGGACTATGGCAATGATGATGATGATGTCTCCTAGACGAGGAACTAGAATGAAACCTATACATACCATTCCTCTTGTCAGGTGTACCAATTATTTTCTACCTCTGACTGTATCCCTCTATCCAACCTATATCCTGACTGACCATAGGCTCCATTAGTCTTCTCTTCCTACTCTTGACTAATCCTCTGATATCCCTATCTCTACAAGTCTGACAAACTCTGAAGGATGAATACATTGACCTCTGCCTGCTTTTCCTAAGCCCTTGAAACTATTTCCTAGGCCTCAACCAACCTGTCATTTTCTACCTTGCAACTTCTCATCTCTTCCCTCAAACTCCTCAGTGTGTCTGCTATATTAGGAGAATACTCATCTCCTTACTGCCCAACTAATCTGTAGGGAGAGTTGCATGAATTGTAGTCTACCATTTTACTCGTCATCTTTCAGTAGGGGAATTTGGAGGTCTAAAATGGGCCTCCTAAGAAAAATTTACAACCAAAATAAACTTTATAAGAACCAATAGGATTCAAGATGATGATGTCAATCATGAGGGGTGATTCTCCATTTTTGGAGTAAAAAGTAAAAAGATTAAAAAATAATAAAATAATAAAACTACTTTTTAAACTCATATTTTCAACTTATCTCCCTAAGGTTTTACTAAAATTTCAAGTGGGAAGTACTCATTGGATGTAAACTTTAATTCCTCATCCAAGGAGTACCCATGTTGCATACTTTTGACGGACCCTGCTACAAGAAAAATCAGAAATACATGAAAAACGTGATTGCAATCAGATTTTTCAAGTATTTCGCATTTTTCGTGTAGTAGGGTCCATCGAAAGTATTCAACATGGGTACTCCTTGAATGAGGAATCAAATTATGCTTCCAACGAGTGTTTCCATTTTAAATTTGAGTAAACCCATAGCGAGATAAATTGAAAATACGAGTGGAAAAAATAGTTTTTTCTTTTTTCCCTCTAAAATTTGATGATGTAATCTAATCTTATTTTATTGTTTCCACTACTATTTTGTAATTTCCTTAGCAGGCCCATTTTAGACCTCAAAACTCCCCTAATGGATTCTCTTCTTCCTGCAAGTGTACCATGTCAGACAAACCAAATAGATACCATAACTAAAATCATACCTCAATGATGTTTAGGGGAGACTTATCTCATATGAAAAATCAGTCCACATTAGCATGATACGTGTATAATCATAATCATATCAATGACATGGATGGAAATAACAACTACATACCATTACATCATGCATGACAACCATAACCATGACAATGCATGCATAACCACATGCATCTAGCTCATCAGGTCTAATTGTTTGAACCATGCTATGATACCACTCTGTAATTGCCTCCTCCAATATCTACCTAGTTTCATTGGCTTGCCCGTGAGCATGATCTGAGGGCTACTATGACAAGATTCAGCCTCTTATATGACCTTAAGGAAATGTAGTTGATAAACCAAGACCTCATTGACTTCCCTTAGGTACTACAAGACCCCCAGGAACTAATCAACCATTCCATGTGTCCAACCCTTGAGATAATCTTCCTTTTCACTAGACCAGGACCTCATTCACTCCCATGAAAAGGCCTCCAAGCGACTGAAACCCTCCAATCACTTCCACAGGCCTACTTCCTAGTGAATGTAATTTTTTTTAACTAGTTTTGTGTCATCGTCTGTGAGATCTGAGCCACTTTTTCAGGGCTAGGATCAAGACCGCTGCCCAGAACTTAATAAAACTTCCAAAAATGATAAATAAAATAGATACAAGGCTTCTAACACAAAAATTACTCAAGGAATTGACCTAACTGGGTCTACCCATGGCATTCATTCTATCAAACACATGATGAATATGCAACCTACGGGCCATGAATGCATATCTAGACATAGAGATCTGAAACTTATTTGAGTTTTACAAAGAAGGACTAATGGCCTCTCGCAATCTTTGACATACTACCAATTAGGTTATGCATTCATTAAATAGTAATTCATCAACTAAAAGTTGATAAGATCCATACTTAAATTTGTCATAAAATCGTGCTTATAACTAGCATATAATCAGAAAATTAACAATGATAGAACAATCATTAAATCCACATAATAACAAGTACATTTAATCATAAAAGACAAGAGGAACTTAGCTCTTTTTAACCATATGCAAAGCCAACCAATTCAGGGACTTCCATATACCACCCAACCATAAATTGGGTTGAACCAAATCTTTCTCTAGAGTAGCATCATCTCTTATCTTTTTTCCTTTTGCCCATAATATGGTCCTATGATTTATCTGAGACAAATTGCTAGATATGACTATAGCTAGTGAAGAGTTGGTATCTTGGCCATATTGGATTCATGATTCCTTTACAATATTATGCAATTCAGCCTCCTTAAGCCAGGATGAGTTGAATTTAAAAGGAGTGTTTGGCTTATAATTGGAGTCCATGACTTCAAAAAAAAATTGGGAAATGATTAGAAATACCCCATGATCCCACCCACTATCTAGTTCTGTCTAAGTGATCCACCAGTTGCACTTTAATGATAAATCGTTCCAATATTTGGGCTAGTGGATCCTCCCCTATTCTCCTATTGTGCCAAGTAGGTTGAGTTTTGGCCATGTCTATATTCAGGAGACTATGTGGGTCCAATAGGTGCTCAAAATATTCAGTTAGGGGGTCATTCTATGCTCGTGATCCCCATGATTCAGCATGTCTCAATGAGTAGTTCAAATCTCCACCAATGATGATATTTTCCTTATCCATAAATGATGAAGTCATCAATTTATCCTAGAAGCCCACTTGGTTATGACAGGGTCCATATATATTTATCAAGCAGAGTGGAGCATCTAGTTCAATAGATGTGATGTCTGCGCCCAATACACCTTCACATCCCCAAATGTTTTCATTCTTCATAGTTATGTTATTGAAACCAATGGCAGATCCCCTCGATCACATCTCCCTCTCCCAATGTATCTTGTAGTAATAATACATATATCTTTTCAGATTCAAAAAGTCTCCCGAGGGGAAATTTTTTGTCTAGGCTAGGCAAACCCCTATAGTTGTAAGAAAGGCACTTCATGGGGTAACCAATTCAGGGTTTCCTTGTGCTCTAAGAAATCAGTCAATGGAAGTTTGTATGCCAGTCACCCTCAATCCCTACCCTATGAATGGCATTAAATATATAGGATTTCCTTCCCTTGGGGATTTTCTAATATTTTGGGGGAGGGTCGTCACCCAAGCCAAAGGTATGATGAGGCTTGGGGTGGGCAAGGGATCGAAGGTTATATCTATGTTGGGAGCTATTGCCCGCTGATTCAACCCATTTAGTATGTAATGAGGGTTCACTTTCAATAGTGGTAGGATCAGTGGCTAGATTGGTGGGGGGTGGGGGGGGCGGGGTGGGGGGCATAGCAACAAGACAAGTGATGGGACTAAACTTTCATGTAGATAAACCCAAACCTAGTGTAGAAAGTGATAAATCAGCATGTTCAAAATTAAAAACATGACAAGGTATGGGGGAGAGGATATAAGAGTACCTGGAATTGGACTAGTTCTAGAGGAGTGTAATCTTGTGACCCTTGCAGCTGGAGGTCGAGCATCCAGTTCTTTAGGAGTCTTCCCAATCTCCCTCCATCATCTCAGGGGTTCGGTTGATGCATTATGTTCAGGAGTCGATCCAATATCCAATAATGTTTATATGCCCATTGTCATTTGTCTCTTAGGAGACTCGATGTGAATATACGTGATCAATGGGTATTCTTTATATAAATGATCGACTTCATGGCAGCTCCTGCACCGGAATGGTACCCCCTCATATTCTAGGATCTACCATCTAATGAGCTCCCTATATTGCAAGTGGAGACTTTCTAATAGCCCTTCTTTGGTAGCTAGGTGTACCAAAATTCTGGCAATAGCAATGCTTCCAGATTCAATGTATGATCTATCATGATCCAAGTATATCCCCAGATCATCCCTAATGCACCTGAAAAGCATCCTCCGACCAGAATTATAGAGGTAGTCCTGGAAATCGAACCCATATTGGTTCCACCCCCAATTTTTCTTTATCAGGATCGAAAAGTGGCAACCATCTCTCAAGTAGTATCGGTGTCATTACTATGTGCCAGTACTTGGAAAACATCCAATTTTCTTGGTCAAGGTTTGCGAAGATGAGGGAAAACCATCCTCCTGTCATGGTAAGGATGGTCAGTAGTTGATCCAATATGTGGACCCAAATCTCTAGATTCCATCATTTTATCATAGTTGTGGAATAGTTCCAGCCTCTGACTCGACTGACAATCACTGTGCTCTCAGTGTTCACTGCCTATTCCATGCTAATGCCTTCTCCAAATACTAGCAATCACCCATGCTCCCGCACCTTAGTGCACTTTGATTTTTTTCTTTAGGTGCCTCTGGCTGGTTATCATCTGAGGTCGATACCCTAGTTTCTTCTTGGGCTAGTATTTGTTGTGATATGCCCTCAAAACATCCAGAGGTGCAAATAAAGTGTTGTGGGAGAGTAACCCTTGGGTCGACCTCGGGTTGTTAGGTATGTTAAGCCATAGGTTCTCTATGCCAAATGTAGCTTCTTCGTGGCCAAGAAAGCCCCCAACTGCCACGGATGTTTCTCTAGGGCTAGATGTTTGTTGTGCATGTTGTTCATATTCCCAATATTATAGCTAGGAAGGAGGAAATATTTTGAGTACCAGTTGAGGTTGTTCATCCTATAAATTTTATATGAAAGAAGAAGTCACTTCAGATGTTGGTTGTAAAAACCCTTAGTTCATTGAGGGTGGCCACTTCATCCTCCATATCAGTTATAAAAGCCCCAAACTATTCATCTAATTCATGGGTGTTCTCTAGTGATTGCCTGGCTGGAGGTTGAGTTGGATCATCTATCCATATTGGCATTGTATCCATTGAGTCTGATGAGTATTCAACTAGGTCTTCCTCCATGAAAACATCGTTCGATAATAGATGATGTTGTTCTGATGAATGTGCTCAAAAACATTGATGCCTTCTGCCAACAAAAATCTGGCCTAGTGAATATCCTCGACAACCCTTCAGTCAGTCGGTTGTCCCTCCACTGCTTGATTCCCTGCCGCATCTGTTCCAATATTTTTAACCCCATCTAATCCAGTCAAGAGCCCAAAGGTCACCAGTTGGTAATAGTGCCATCGCCATTTTTTTCTGGTTTCCCTTGTCATCCCTAGGTTTCCGTCGAGATTTTAGAGTTTTTCCACCGCACTAGTTCCATTATTCTTAGCATTGTTAGCATTCTCTATAATTTCCTTTTACTTATCTAATGTCTTTTTGTTATCGATGCCTCTAATTTCTTTGTTTTTCCTTCAATTTCCTCCTCACATGCAAATTGTGACTTTTCATCTTCCTTTTCTCATATATTCCTTTATTTTCATAAATAAAATACCAATAATGGTTTTTTTTCCTTTTCAAAGCCTTTTCCAGTTTCCCCTTGGCCATAATAAACAAGAAGGAATGCCCACTAGGATACTTTTCCCAACATTCAACATGGAATATGTGTCCCATGACCTTGATCTTATTTTGCCTTTACTAACTTTATTACATGATGTAACCCCCTCCTCCCACATCTACCCAAGCAATTGGCCAGCCGAGGTAAACATGCAACAAGAGGGAAATATGATATGATTCGACCTCCCAAGTCACGTTAAGGAAGTGGAATAGATGGAAACACACCATACAAACATTAAACATCATTGTTAAGACCCTTAGGAACCAATAAAACACTTTAGAGAGCTTGCCCTAGGTCCACCTAAAATTTTGGACAACTTGACCTCTAGATGCTCTCATGCTATGGGCATGACATCATCTAGGGACCTTTGGATGCTCTCAGAAGCGTGCAAGCCAGCATCTAGGGACTCTTTTTGTCAGTTCTGTGTCAATATCCACGGGAACTAAGCCACATTTTGAGGCCCAAATCCCAGGTCACTACCCAAAATTACATGATACCTTCAGAACATTAAGATAACATGAAAACAATAGTACTAGTGCAATTACTTGTATAATACCTTAACTAAACCCCTACTAGCCATGATAGGCATTTCATCAAACATATCACGAATATGTAATCTACGGGTGTAAATAACATATCTGAGCATAGGGGTCTCATACTTAGTTGAGAATTGCTAAGAAACATTGATGCCTCAACACATCAACTGTCATTTCATCCATTAGATCATATAATAGCAACAAAAATAATCATGAAATCACAACCATATAAACCACATATAATCCAGTATAATACTTATATAAATACAAGGATAAATAACCTCATATTGATGAGGCAGAATCCAAACCTAGGATGGGACTTCCACGTTCCACCCGATTGTAGAATGGCTAAGCCAAATCTCTCTTCAGCCACTCAACCCTATGCAATATTCCAAACATGAATGTGGGATCTCATAGAACACGTCAATCAAAAATCATCCAAGCATTCCAGAGGCCATCCACCTCAACCCATCAAACAATGATTCCACCTCACGATCAAACATCACAAAACCATCATCAGATTGGTCTCCATCCAAGCCTTCTAGGGCTCCTAGAGCATTTGTTCCAACCAAGTCTTCCAGGATTAGTAAATCAACCCACAACTATTGTCAGGCTTCCATAGCATTTGTCTAACCAAGGCTTCAAGGACTAGTAACTCAACCCAAGTTGTTACAGGGCTTCCACAGTGTTTGTCCAACCCGGGTTTCTAGGAACTAATAACTAAACCTAAGCTAAAGAAACATGAGAACAAACCAAAACACAACAAGGAAATAAACCCACAAACTCAATGGTTATCCAAGAAATGGAAAGGCTAGGCAATCCTTCATGCTAGTGATGGATCGTGACCAATAATTGATATGCATATGCCATGCATTCCAAAAATAGTGAGGAAAACATACACGCAACTTAGTACCTACAAGAAAATCCTGTTGTAACTATTGATCACGATGCCCTCTTTCACTTTCCTTATCCTCCTTTGCCTTCTTGCTCCAAAATCCAAGTATGCCACACCCTCCAAGAGTGCTCCAAGAAAACTCTAAGTCTCCAAGAGTATGAGAGAGAGAGAGAGAATAATGAGAGAGCTCCAAAACTAAACCGAAAAAAGTTTGTGTACTAATCCTTAGAAGCCCTTATATGAATGAGGCCTCTATTTTCTTCATTTTCCATTATTTTCCTTCATTTTCCTCACATGCAACTTGTGACCTTTCACCTCCCTTTTCTCCTAATTTCCATTATTTTCATAAATAAATGTGCAAAAATTCCATTTTGCCTTTCCAAATCATTAGCCATTTCCTTTGCCAATTTCCTTAGCTATTAAACAATCACAAGTGATCCCCATCACTAGGATTTTACCGAAAATTTAGCTTGGAATAAGTGTCCCATCAATTGTGGTTATTTCCTTTATTAACTTTCATTACATGGAATTTTCATCGGGGTTGTTATAGAACCCTCCCCTTTGGGGGAACATTGTCCTCGGTGTTCAAAAACACCTATAACCACAAGACTGTTGTAAGCAATATATACTGTCAATGGATCTTTATGACTTAGCTCGTTGCAATATTTACAATGATAATACTACTGAGAAGAAAACCAACATAAAAACATAGCATCATAATGACATGACACCCTTACCGCTTATTGGACCTTTATAACATACCTCACCACGATATTTACATCCATATACATATGTACATATAGCAACATAATAAAAGCATACACCATATATCAAGACATATACCAAAACACCATACACAAACACCATGCCAAAACTGCTTTGCCTCAACCAAGAAACAAGGAAGGATACATAGTTTGCATCTAATCCACCATCTCCCATGTAGCTTCATCATGCCCAAATTGTTTCCATTCACTTTAACTTGCTCGATTGCTCGGTTCCGGAGCATGAGCACCTTTTCTTGCAATATACACTGAGGCTCTGTTGGAATTCTCCATCTAGTTCCACCTGTAATAGAGACCAGTAAATCACATGATCAACATATTTAACATACTTCTTAAGAAATGATACATGGAAAACATCATGGAATTTCATTGTTGGAGGTTGTGCAATTTGATAGGCTACTAGCCCAATCCTCTCAATGATACTTAAGGGTCCAAAAAACCATGGTGCCATCTTGGCACATGATCCAATCCATAAGGAGATCTTCTTAGGTTTGATGCGCAATTACACATCTTCCCTAGCATGGAACTCCTTGAACAACCTAATTCGAGTTGCATAGATCTTCTACCTATCTTGTGCTTATTTTATATTCTTCTTGATCACCTACATTTCCTATTTCATTTCTGCTAATATATCTGGTCCAATCAACACCCTTTTAACTGGATCACTCCAACTGATAGGAGTATTGCAATTTCGTTCATACAATGCCTCAAACAGACTCATCCTCAAAGATTCGTGATAACCATTGTTGTAGGAAAACTCTACCAGTGGAAGATACTCTTCTCATTTTCACTGTTGATGCATCACATACATCCTCAACATGTCCTCCAATATTTTGTTGACCCTCTTTGTCTGTCCATCTATCTGTGGATGATAATTTGTATTGAAGGCCAACTCTATGCCCAAACCTGCAGATAACTCCTTCCAAAACTTGGAAGTTAAATTCGCATCCCTGTCTGATACAATCTTCTTCAGAACACCATGTAATCTGACCACATCTCTGATTAATACCTATGCTACATCGCTAGTTGAGAATGTAGACTTCACTGGAATGAAGTGCACAACCTTTGTCAACCTGTCCACAACAACCATGATGGGATCATGTTGTCTCACTATTCTCGACAAACCTATGATAAGGCCCATGGAAATGACTTCCCATTTCCACTTTGGAATCGCAATCGACTATAGCAGTCCACCTGGATTCTTTCACTTTTCCTTCATATGTTGACAATCAAAACACCTAGCCACAAACTCTGCTACATCCCTCTTCAGTTTCGGCCAATAATAAAATATTTTCACTGTGGTCAATGTCTTTTGATAACCTGGGTGACCTGAATATGGTTTCGCTTGAAACTCCCTCAATATCACCTTCTTGAGCTCACTGATATTTGACACATATATCCTATCTCTGAATCTAACCAATCAATCTACTATAAGGCAATAGTCCACATCTTGTGCACCTACACCTATACTTGTATCATCACCTGTACATGTACCTATAATATCACTTGTACCTGTACTTGTACTACCACCTATACCATCACCTGTACCTAGACCTATACTTCATTGCAACCTTTGCATAATCTCCATAAATCTGACATCCTATTGACCTACTTGCAAGATCCTTTCCCATATATCTGTCCCATAGGAGTTCATAGTGCTAAGTGATTTACCTATATCTTCTTGTTAATAGAATCTGCCTCACACTCCTCTGTCAATTCAAACTTCTTACCTTTCCTCTACAATGATGTGATAGGATAAGTTGTGAGAAGTTTTTGATGAACCTCCTATAGTAGCCTACCAAACCCGTGAAAGATCTCAGCTCATCCACATTCTTAGGAGCTACCCATTCCACGACGACCCTTATATTTTCTAGATCTACTACAGTTCCCTCCTTGGATACAACATGCCCTAAGTAATGTACCTTATTCTGAAAAAAAATTCACTTGTTGAGCTTAGCATACAACTGATTCTCTCTCAATAATCTCAACATTGCTGCTAAATGCTCGGCATGCTCTTCCTCATTTTTAGAATATACAAATATGTCATCAATGAACACAATAACGAACTTATCCAAATACGGATGCAACACACTATTCATCAAGCACATAAATGTAGCTAGAGCATTAGTTAAGTCAAATGGAACTACAACAAACTCATAATGCCCATATCTCATTCGAAAAGTTGTCTCATAAATGTCCTCCTCTTTGATTCATACCTAGTGATATCAAGATCTTAGATCAATCTTTGAGAACACTGTTGCTCCCTTTAGTTGATCGATTAAGTCATCAATCCTCGACAACATATACTTTTTCATGATCGTAACTTTGTTCAACTGTCTGTAGTCAATGCATAATCTGAGAGTACCATATTTCTTCTTCACAAACAATAGAAGTGCACCCCCATGGTGATACACTTGGCCTAATGTATCCCTTGTCCAACATTTCCTTCAACTGCAACTTCAATTCTACCAACTAAGGTGTGCTCATCCTGTAAGGTGCTTTGATGCTAGCGTCATCGTTGGCACTAACTCAATAGAAAATTCTACCTCCTTGTGAGGTGGCAACTCTGTAATGTCCTTAGGAAATACATCCTTGAACTGTTATAAAATTGGGTACCTACTCAAAACATCTACATCCTCAACTTCCTTACTCTTATCACTAAAAATGTGCATTGCGAATAGCTTGCACCCTTTCCTACGACTACACTTTTCTTGCATAGTTGTCACCATCCTAACTGATGTGACTTTCTTCTTTCCCTGTAAGACTCTTGGTTCCCCATTGTCATTAACACACTCAATGGCTTTGTCATAAAAATACACCTTGGTCCTATGAAGGTACAACCAATCCATGCCCAATAACATATTGTATGATCCCAGCGGTAATACATTCAAATGTGATACGATAGGCATACCATTCAAATCAAACGCACAAGCTCTTACCCAATGATGAACTCGCTTCTTGATACCTATAGCCAACTGCACTAACCAAGACTCTGCATACAATTCCTTACTCAAACCACACTTATCCACCAATTCAGGACTAACATAGCTATAATTAGATCCAGGGTCAATCAAAATATACATAACTTGATCACAAAGCTTACCATCCATCTTAATGATAGATGTCAGATGGTTTTCTTTTTTGTTATCCAATGTTGCATAAATACAAGGAAACCTCTAACCAATATCCCTAATAGTATGTGCATCCTGCACACTATATATCTTAGGCCTACCACCTTGATTCTGCAGACACTCTCCTGCGATGATATTTTCCACAAGTCCAAAATTCTATAGGCTTCCAACCTGTCTCTTTGTTTTGTTCCCCTGATCAAAATCCATGTCCTCTATCTGATGTATTGAACTTCTTAAATGGTGCAACAATCTCTTTATTATCAGTACCCTGAGGTATTGCTAATTTCTTGTTCCATTTTCCTTTGTTCATTGCATTACCTCTCCAATCTGGCTTAGGCTCAGATCTGCGCTTTGATTTCTCATAGAAATTCCTTAGATTTCAGATGGCCTCATCCAATTATCTAGGCTCATTGAACTCAATCCTATATTTAAATGTGGCCGTGATCTAGGTGGATGTTGGTAGCCACCCACCTAACCCACTTGGACCCCCACAACTGTCTCTTTCAATTTTTCAATTTCATATTTGTAACACAATTTACTATTTTTAGTATTTTTTTGGGTCCTGAACTTCTAGAGTTGTTCTAAGCCCCTAAATGACGTTTATTGGGAAATTTGGGAGAACCATGGGTCCATGGACTGATGTTTCTCTTTCCAAAGTTGTAGTTCTCAGATAGATATTTCTAATGAGATATTGTGCGTGTCAAACGGAGATCGTATGCCAAAGTTACGACCTTGAGAAGTTGATGTACTAATTTACCCTAACAGGGCCCATAGTTTGGAGTTTCATCTTCTAGGGTTAGGTTTTTGGATGTTTAGGGTTTCCCATTATTTCTCAACAATAAATAGGCCGTCAAGCCTCATTCTAACACAGTTCAGAGGAATTTAGTCACCACATCTCTTCTCAGAGATAAGTTACCATCGCCCTAGCTGGTTTATTTCCATTTCTGTTTGTAAGCATATTTCATTATTTTACATTAATGAAACGAAGTATTATTTCCGTTGCATCTTTATGTATATGGTTTTCTCTATATTTTGTTGTGTTCCCATTTAAATCTGGATCACTGGTATCAGAGTGGTCTACTTTTTATCTGTTTTCTTTCCATGTCCCTAACAAGGTTGGGGTATAAGGAGTTAGGGCTTGAACTAGTCGAACCTTGGCAAGACCCGCCTCGCAAATCCCGAAGACCTCCCATGGCGGATGAAAAGAAAGATGAGGGGGCAAGAGATCCTATCAAAATATTTCTCAAATAATCCCTCGAGCAAAAAAGGAACGTGATGATGGACAACTTTTCCCATATCCTTTAGCGGCTACCTAGGGGCGACGCATCGGCTTCCAACAGTTACTCTGGAAATGCCACACCATTTAAGGTATAAGATAATTTTGAAATCCCCATATTCGAGGGTTAGATAGATGTTGATGTCGTAGATAAATGGTTAAATCTACTAGAGGGTTATTTTTCTATTCATGATTTTTCCAGTCAAGTAAAGACTATTTTTGCTCTTCTCAAAGCAGCCCCCCATGTCAAGGACTGCTGGGAAACCTACTGCGAGCAGAAGGATGAAATTGGGGGCTCACTATTTTCAGCCGCACCCACTTGGAATTCATTCCAGGATTTCATCAAGGATCAATACTACCCTGTCAAAAGCTATGAGTACAAATACATAAAGTGGACCATGCTGCGGCACATAAGGGACCAAGATGTGTCGGAGTTCAAAAACATTTTTCATACCCTTCACACACAGTTGCTTATCAAGGATTTTGAGCTACATTTGGTACTCAAATACCGGAGATGCCTTGTTACCGGGAATAGTGTCCACTCGGATGCTACTATTCCCACTAAGACTGGTAGCTATCTTAGAAACAAACAAGTAAAGTTTACTTTCACTTTCCTTTATGAAAATAGATAAGAGTGGAACAAAGGAGACCAACCTTAGTCTTTCATTTGATTTCCTTGTTTGATTCCTCTCCTTCCTGATAGATCTTTGCCGCTTCTTCTTCGTCTACCCAACTTCAAAGAGTACCTGTGGAATCAAAGCAGCATACTACTATCGAAGAACAGAGATCTATATTCATAAATAACGTAGGATCAAATATGTGTTAACCATACAAATGCATATATAAGCAAACATACAAGAATATGGAGGAAAACTTGAATAGCTTTATTAAGATCAAAAGTAGCAAGAGGATTACAACCATATGTTCTGACCCAGCATCATCCTCCAGCAAGAAAGCCCTTCTCCACCTCAAGTAAAGCTTAGATCACCCAACAATATGAAGTTACACCAGAAAACCAACAACACTTCTCTACAAGATACAAGATTCCAGCCTCCAGATCTCTGTGATGAGGGATCGATATATAGATGATTGTAGGGAGGTGAGTCATCTTCTAGGGTCTTGATTAGTGTCCTCTCTCTGATAGTTCCTGATTCCACTTGGAGAATGATGATCTCTTACTCATCCCTGGTCAAAAACAGAGAGGCAAG
>APFE031531178.1:0-11604 GCA_000404065.3 Pinus taeda
TCTTCTTTAACCAATTTTTATTGTTTTGATTCATTTCCTTGCAACTAAACTAATTCATGTGTATGAGACTCATCAAAAAGACATACATTGTTGTTCATTTGGGCTTTTCATTTGAGAAAGGCACTAAATATGCCTATTAGCAGCTACAGTTCAGCTTTTCTATGCAAGAATGGCATGACCATTTTCCTATTCATCGATCTGTCTTGGGTGTTCAAAGTTTACCATCAGATCATCTATGAACATACATTCTTGTCCATTTGGGTTTCATTGTTGTGCCAATCGAGGAAGACACTAGATGCTATTAGCAGCTGTTCTATCAAAGAATGGCATGACCATATTCCTTTCTCTCTGCCTGTACATGGTCCGTTCTTGCCTGGAACTGTGCCTGACAGTGATATCTCTCCAATGTCTCCAGTCTCTTGCTAATTTCTGCTGTTTTCGGGATCGAATTCTAGTCTTGTTGATGGCGCAAGTATTCTGCTACTTGTTTCATGTCAATTATAAGGATATCTGATGTATAGGTGGTATCGGGGTTCTCTTAAGGCCTTCTGATCTTTCTGCCTGTAGCAATGCCAGAAAATGGGAGTCTTTATCTCATGGTTCACTGTCATTCTTGCTGTTATCGGGGTCTTTGCCTGTAAGACAGTGCAAGTATGCAGGCGTTCTATCTATTATCTTTTCGGGCTTCATGTCTATGTAGGAACATCTGTTGTTTAGGTAGTCTCGGGTTTTTATCAGGCCTTCTGATCTCTCAGCCTGGAGCAATAGCCTGGAGCAATACATGTATATGGAGACATTATCTCAGGATTCATTAACAATCTCGCTGTCTTGTTTTTGTCCGTCCCGGTCTTTGCCTGTAAATGACAGCGCATGCACGCTGATGCCATATCTTGCTCGGTTTCTCAATTCAAGCATGAAGTATGATGGTTTCACTGTCTCGAGGTTTCTGTTAGGTAAACAAGCTATCGCTCAATTCCTGTAAGCTAAGGTTCAAAGTTCAATTCCTGTAAGCTAAGGTTGACTCTAACTGTATAAGCTAGAACACATACATAAAATCTGTATAAAAAAGGTTAACTATAACTGTATAGATTAACTGTCACCACCCTATGGACAGAACTGTAATTTAAGAAATCTGATAAATGAATGGAAAGAACTGTAATGTAAGAAATCTGATAAATGAAAATAATAAAAACAGAACTGTAAGAAGAATGAGTTGTAATTCATATAACTCGAATATATTGGCCTGTTTTGTGATGTTGTCTTGATCTTTGCTGAATAGTTTGAAAACATAAGATGCAACTTCAACAGTGAGTGGACTTCTTTTATAGTTTTGGGGACTTGATTTTAATTGGTGGACATGGATGCACATGGATTGCAATGGCTTCATTTTGAATGTGTGGTATGGATTTAATTTGCTGTGATCTAATGGTTGGGAATTGTTTATTTGTTGATCCATGTGCTTTGATATGTTTTAATGAGAAATAGAGTGAGTTGGGTGTCATTTATTGCAGTATTTGGGTCTGGGTGTCATTTATTGAACAAAGTGGATTTAATTGTTATTGGGTTGGGTGTCATTTATTGAACAAATTGGATTTAATTGTTGTTGGGTTGGGTGTCATTTATTGAACATAGGGTGTTTAGTTGTTGAACAACACAGATGTTATGGCTGACATACATTCCTTTTGTTATGTGCAGGTCAGCATATTTATTTGGGATGCAAAGTTGCAGTTCTGAGGAGTGGGGGTTGAAGTGATTGCTGTTTTGTACTTCTGGAATAGACCAGTTTGGAAGCCTTTATGGCTCTAGCTGTTTTCTACTTGGGTCAATATGTTTTGTAATATTAAATAGTTAAATACTATTTATGGACAGTTGTGGGCCCAGTCAATATATGGGTGATTTTTGGACATAATTTAAGACTTATTTAAACATAATGTTATTTATTTCTGTTTAAATTTTGGTTTCAAAAGTCTTAATCACTGGTGGTTTGGTGGGACCAGTATTATATCAACTACTGGTCCCTGCACAAGAATAGGAATCTCTCCCCTAATATGCTCAGGATCTTTTCTCTGTTCAATTTCCTGATCACCACTAGTTTTCTCCACGGCAATATAATGTGAATTTTCACGGTCATCTATTGATAAGTGCGTCTGGTTCTCACTTATTGCATGAGTACTTGAAGATTGAGGGATAACAGCCGCAGCAAAGACAACTGAGACTCCTTGTACATTCTCCATGGAAATTGACATGGGAGGTAGATCTAAACCATTTGATCTATCACATGTTGAACTCGCTGTATTTAGAACCGGCTTGATATTATAATTTGACTTTTCTCTCAAAATAGATGCTTCCTGTAAAGTAGAATAAGAATGAAAAGGTTTCAAGCCTTCACAAACTGCAGATGCAAGGATAGCTTGTAAATATCCAGTATTGAGATTATCTGCAGAAATGTCATCAGTATCGCCCTTTGGCCTTTTCTTAGATGAAAAATCTTCAGTTAAGGATTTTCGAATTCTTGGAACAGCTGTGGATAAACTTTCTTTTACCAACTGCATTGCAGACTCAAGACTATTATGAATTGATGTAGATGCCGGCAGGGCAGCAACAATCACTACAGGGACCATTTCAGGGGCATTGCTGTTTTGAATTGGGTCATGATAGACAGAAACATTCTTCTCCTGACAATCACATGGTTGTTCCATAGTCTCATGTTTGGCATCATTTTCAGCGCCCTCTTCTGGTGTTGATATTTTATTAGTATGAGGATATGCAGGCCCTACAGGGTTATGGTTAAAATCTGTGGTATCTGATTTCTTGAAAACCATCTTACCCTTTTCCATTTTTACTTTACTGTCAGGCTCCTGAGAGAAGTGGGAACCTGGGCCTGGCATTATCTTTCCAGAGTCATCCTCCATATTAGTCTGACATTCACCACTGTTGGGACTCTTGACAGAAGTTTCTTTGTTGGCCTCTGAAATGCACCCCTTAGTACAATGATTTTTGACACTGGCCATATTCTCCTCCAAATCACTACTTGCACAGTCAATTTTTGGCAACTTAGTTTTCTCTGAGGCTCTACTTCCTCGCATTCCACAATCGAAACAACGACATAAGATGCCATCATTTGACAAAAGGGCTTGTTGAATATGATGCTGCCGAAAGGCTTTGTGGACTATCAGAGAAAATGCATTCTTGAAAATGACAGAACAAACTTCACATTCAAAACAGTTACACTTTTCTCCTGCTTCAAATGCAGAATCTAGACAATGATGTTTCCTTTTCATAGACCTACTTTGAAAGCCATGATGATTCTCCAAGTGCTTTTCAAGTACCTCAGGAGTCAAGAGCATTTCCTCACAAACAAGACACCATGCAGATATCCCATCTGACTGATCCAACCACCTCTTCCAGTTCTGATAAGATATCAGTGTGGAATGAGTATCTGGTATTGCCACTTCCTTTTTTTCTTCTTGTGATTGAGTCTGTACTACTTTATTTGTATGTCGCTGATCTTGAATCTCAGCATATAACTTGTGAGCACTGCCCAGTAAATGAAGCATAAAGCAGGGCCAGCTTTTACACCATATCATACAATATGTGCATAAATATCCCATGTTTTCTAAATGTCCCATATCCTTCACCTTCTTGAGCCTATTGCTTAAACAAACTTTTTGCAATTGAAATTTGTGTTTATATGCATGCAAATGGCTCTCCCGGTCATTCACATGAATGAACTTTTTTTCGCAAACTAGGCAAGTAGATGTTCTCAAGGGCTTGATATGCACACTAGAAAATAAGTGCAGAACAAAATCATCTATGGCTTCACATTTTACTGAGCTCAAAAGGCATTCCAGATTTATGCCAACTTTGGAACAATCACTTGATGAGCCAGAAAGTAGCTGAATAATCCCAGTCAATTCTGGCAAGTTATCTTTTGAAAATGCGACCTTGTGCTACATCACCAGATGTAACTCCAAAGCAATACTGCAACTGAATGCAATGCCACAAGGAGGGCACTTGTAAATCTGGTCAGCAAATCTTGCTACCTTGAAACCACGACTCATGCACCGTTCATGGGTTCGACGTGTTGAACGTGCCTGTTTTTTGCCTGGCTGGTGCAGGTGGTGAGCTGCAGGGCGTCGGAGTGAGTTTTTGCGTTGTGCTGCTGAGCTGCAGGCGCGAGTCGAGCCCGTTCTGTGAGTTTTCAGAGTGTTTTGGTGACCTGGTGAACTGCAGGGGAGGGAGCTGCGGAGTGCCAGGTCGAATTGGTCAGGAGCAGCCCGCGGAAAACTGGAATTTGAATTAAAATGGGAATTTAACTCACGGCGGCAGACAGCGATAGAAGTCGGTCCTCCTGTCAGACGCAGTTAATGCCGAAGGTGGCGGAGCTCGCTTAGGGTGTCGGAGGGCGGAGGAATTGTCCGGTGAAGGTTTTTCCGGGGCACCAGAAACGGGACAATTCCTTCGTTAGTTTGATTATGTCTCCTCCCTCGGGCGAAGCCTTTGACAAATATGTAGCTTTAGAGTGGTGGAATTGTGTTGCCCGAAGAGATCAGGGCAGGGCAGGGCAGGTTTTAATAATAAGATTTCAAATAAGAATTAATAAAAAAAATAATTAATAATTAAATAATTTAAAATTACATAGAATTGTTAAATTACCTAAGAATTTGAAAAGAATTAATATATTTTTAAAATCTTTACGGTTAAAAAAAATTCAAATATTAAATTAATAGATTAATAAATAATGAGAATTACAAAAAATGCATAAATAATAATTAAAGTATTAATTGAAAATTAAATTATTTAAAAAAATTAATGAATGGTCAAAGTGGAAAAGGGATATTAAAATCTAGAAGGCTTTAAGGGAGGGGGCAAGGTCTAAGGGAGAGTCAAGAATCTATGGGTGAAATGGTAGATGAAAGCCTGTAACCATCTTCCCTATTAAAATTATTAGGATTTTTCTAGATTTCAAGGGCTTCTTGAATAATACAAGACTTATAGAATGGTATAGAGGGTAGGGTTTTTTGGTTGATCAAAACAAATTAAGTGCTTGGACTTATAAGAGTGTTCAACAATGGCAGACTTAAAGACAAATATTTTTGGTATCAATTATGTGTTCCTTGAGGCGGGCTTTGAACTGAAGACCAATTTGGCTAATATAATATTTACAGCAAGAACATGGAATCTCATAAACCCTGATCCTAACATGGGATCTTAACATGGGATCTTATATGTGTTTGACTCATAGAGCGATTGTTTGAGGGTTGAGGTTTAAATACAATTTTTATGTTATTCTTGGCCAAACTTTTGGCAATAAGATTAGTAAGATCAGTGGTTCCTTTAACATATGGTAGGGTAATTTTGCCACAGAAGAGAGAGATCAAAATTGGTGGATCTAAAGTGAGCAAAAAAAATGGAAAACTTAACTTTATAGATCTGAGCATAGAAGTAACCATTAACTTTAAAAGCCTTGACCAAATGGGATAAAAAATTCTACAAAGTTTTATTCCAACCATTCATAAAAATATTATTTATATTTAAAAAAAATATATAATTAAAATTAATTTAAATATTATTAAAGCATCATTTTTTTAGTAAAAAATCAAAAATATGATTTTGAAATTAAATATATGTTTAAATATGGTAATTCTATTTAAGGTTTTTAAAAATAGTGGAGAAAAATTATTTATTATTTTTTGTATGGTATAATTTTATTAGAAAAACTCGATAAATTAAAAAAATCTAAAACAAACTAGAATTTAAGCTTCTAATGAATTGATCATTACTTTGACACCGTCAAGTGAATGCATATCTACCAAAATTCATCATGTAAATGGTAGTTTACTTATTGCATGAAATTGGATCACTTGATTCAATTTTCGTCCAATATTATCCGTTTCAATAAAATACCATCCACATTAGACCCCATTAGTGGACTTTGTTGAGAATGCTTTCTTCTCGACAATATTTTTTTGGTCTCTTGCAGCTTCGACAAGAGCACAAACAAAATCTTGTTCTTCATGTTATTATTGATGGTATGGTTATGAAAATTCACTCTAATGTTTATATAAGTAATTGTGTCAAGAGGTTTTCTCAATTTAATAGGCTTTTTTTGATACACTTGTTAGTTTGGTTACTTCATTGATGTGTATAGAAGTATGAGCTAAGCTTGATTACTTATATAATGCCATTGTGAGTAGGTTTTATTAGAGCTATCCATTGACTCATGTGCCTATAATACGGGTTATCATATACAACTATTAACACAAATAAGGTATATATGGATACCAAGTCAATCTTATAACCATAATGAATGGGCTTTGTACTATCAATTAACACCAATTTGACGAGTAGCATATCGAATTAAGGGGAATAGGTTGTGTGTAAACATTTTAATTTAGTCTAAAAAAAACTCTATAAAAATATAAATAAAAATAGTCAATAGTATTTTTTTTGGTATTAAAACCCATGGTATTCAAGAGTCGTATTATTCATGTGGAATATAGCCTATTTAAAAGAGGGAATTAAATCAACCTAGATCTATTTTAACTTCGGATCTACCAAGTGCTGAGATTGATCAAAGCGTTGAGAGAGATTTTGATACCTCTTGACGCTTTGTAGATCCATAGTTAAGATGGATCTAGGTCGGTTTATTGCTAAATACAAAAGAATAATTTAGAAACTCTGATTTTATTATGCCGGCATTTATATAAGTAATTTATTGCCAATTATTTTCAGCATGTAAATTTAATACAAAGTACACATTTCTTCCACGACGGATGCCAAAAGCATCCTCTAAAGTGGATTTAAGAGGTCATTGTTATTATGAATATTTAATCAGTTTTTTTAAATGTGTATTTTATTCCATTATAATAATGTTCATCATTATATAACGACAATGGAATTGACTCTAGGTAGAGAGGATGATAATCATTCCTCCCAACCACCTGAGATAAACTCAATTGAAAGGAAAAGTTATAGTTGGTTAGATGTGCTATGTGTGTGTGTGTATGTGTTTTAAGAATGTTTATTACTATTTTCTTTAGAAAGTATTGAAGGATATTTGTATTAGCAAAATTGCATCTAGAAGATGCATTAAAAAAGTACAATTTGATGGCCACCAAACTTTCAGAAAGAAATTAGCTTCATAACCCTTCAAAAAGGTACCTATAACAAGGATAAAAAGCCTACTAGTACCTTTTGTGAGTGTCACGAGGGAAAATAATCTTGCATACCTATCAGTTGTTGTTGCTTAAATTCCTCTCGTTGGGTGTGTAGAACTCTACACTCATATTGAATTTATTGGATTGCTTAGAAATGCTAAGTGAAAACCTCCAAGGAGGTCCCAATCTACATAGAAAGGTTGGAGAAACCAATTTGGATTTGGTTGAGTGAGTAATGAAGCTAGTCAAAATTTGTTGTAAGTTGATAATGAGTCGTCTTCAAGACATTATAATCTCTATCATACATGGGTTCAGTGAGAAGGGTGACTTGCATAGCTAAATTGATCTAATTAGTCTCTATGTTAGACACCTTGAAGCAAAAAGGAACATAGAGAAATTAGGGTTGAGTAATCAAGTACGGTCATTCTTTGTGAAAGAGTTATTAACATGGAAATTCATTACCGCTAGTCCCATCTCCATTGAAACCAAATCATAAGAATAATGGGAAGGATGCACTCTAAAATCCAATGATGCAAGGTTAATCCCACCTTAACATCAATTGGAGTGTGGGAACAAAATAATAGAGGAGCCAAGGTGAAGGAGGGTAAAAACAAAGTGACAAAGAGGTGTAATTTGATTGTGATGGGTGAGATCGAGTGATGTCATGAAGATTGGATGGGACATTTGAATAATTAGAGGGGCGGGGGGTTCATGGAATATGGAGGGTGGAACCTTGACCATGACTTCTAATTGTAAATTGGCTTTAGAATCAATAGGGAAATTTTTGGTGGGGTGGACATGATAGGAGTAAACAAAGGGGAATTCAGAGAGGAGGGAGGAGATGCAAAGGATGATATAAGACACTCTAGTTTCGTAAGGAAGGGAGCTTAGCTAAAGCTGATAAATAGTGTTCTTGGAGTCCACAAAAGTGATGAGGTGATGAATGTTGAGGGGTAAGGCCAACTTAAGTCCTAGATAAAGGGTATATGCTTCAACTTGATTATTAGTGATTATTCCTATGTTCCAAGAGTGAGATAATTTAGTGTTTCCTAGTAGTTTGATGAGTACTTGTCTAACACCCATTTCCCCATTAAAAATATTTATTGTTAAGTTCTAAAATGAATGTTTCCTAATAATTTTTATATGTTTCTAATTTTTGTGTTTCAAAATTATTTTCATAACCATTTTATAAATTAAAACATGAAAAAATGTGGTACAATGTCTATCTTATAAAAAAATTACAATTAATTATATGTATGTATGTATCTAAATTGGGTTTAGTCTAGGGGATTAGGATAAATGTTGTTATTCTCCTTGATTTGGTTCAATCCCTGTAGGTGACATGTTGAAATCATAATAAATATTTATTGTAATGGCTATGAACCTTCTTCATATTTGGGATTCCATCAATACAAAATCATTCCAACAAAAATGTTAGTCCTCCATTCATTATTTGATCAAAAGATTCAACTTTAACCTTGACTCTGCATTGGAGAATATTCTTACCTCATCATGTGTTCTCTTCCTTAGCCACTTCGACATTCCCATTCTCCTAATAAGAATTAAGATGATATACTAGTATATCACTGTGACCTAATTCCATTTCTAAAACAAGGTAAATAAGTAACAAGGTTACTTATTCCATGTGTAATTTATATGCATTTTCTTTGTTTTCGTGACCTTAGCATTTGTAAGATCGTGCATATGATTCTAATTTTTTTTCAAAGTAATAACACAAAAGTAATCCAAAAGTATAATTATGAGAGATGGGTATTGTTTTTTGGATGTTATTAATTGTAAGTTCTTATATATTTGATGGAGGTAAAAACTATCATAAATTATACATTGTTAATTGATGGTTATGAGAGTCATTATTGGCTTCTATTCAAATAGAAATTTAGTTATTACCATTACTTAAGAAAAGTAATGCAATCCAAAATGATTTGTTGTTGGTTAGCCTTGGGTTGTTAACACATTTTCTTATATTTAAGGAAGACAAATTATGAACCAGTTAAATGTAGTTTTAGGGCTTGTTTCAAAACTAAAAGGGTTGTTTGAAGCTAAATAGTATCACCAAGAAATCTAGTGTCCCTTGTGGTTATTATTAAAAATGCCTCCAATGAGATCACGTACTTTCTAATAACATCTAACCTTAATCCATAATCAAATACCTTCAAGACTATCTCCATTAGGGTTTTATACTTGTTAATAACATATATACTTAATCCCATATATGAAACCAACCGATACTTTCATTGAAATTTCCCATATATGTATAATTTATTTTAGATAATAGCGAAAAAAAATATCTAAATTAAAATTCTAAAAGGTAAATGTTATTATTACAAAATAAAAATTTAAAAACATTATTAAAATATGGCTTTTTTTGTTTGTTGGATGTGCCAATAACTAAGATATTTACAAGATTCATATCCTCAAATATAAGTTTATCTTAAAATGGAAAAATGACATAAAGATAAACCCACAAGTTGGAAATCATATCAACAACAACTATTAGATGTTGAACATGAACAACATGCAAAAAATAAAAAAAATGGTATTTTAGGGAAGGATACCAATGGATGGATGGAAATAGTGTAGGTAAACAACCAATGGCTTCTATGATGGACATAAAAGATGAAAATAATAACCTATAAAGGGTAGTTGTAAATGAAATCCTATCAAGGGGGCATGAAGAGACTTCATGAATCTAATAATTCTAAATCCTATGATTCATGGTGTACAAGCAATGAAATGAAGTGAAAGAAATTAAATAGACTACAAACAGAGAAATATAGAAAATATTACAATAATCTAGTGGAAACACAACTTTTATTAATAAATGAAATAACAAAATATTATAGAACATAGACTAACAAGAATGGTGATAGTTATCATTGAACATAAATAGATGGCTATTATGCTCATTTGAAAAAAATATTACAAAAGGCCAAAAGAATGGCCTTTTAGTATAAAAAAAGAACCTTATAGGTCCAAAAAATAACCCTAGAAGATGAAATTCCAAAAGACCTCAATAGGGTTAGTTGATACGTTAACTTCTCGGGATCATAGTTTTTTCATATGTTCTCTGTTTGGTGTGCTCAATAGCCTATTATAAGGTCTATCCATGAATTACACATTGCAATCGGGGACCGGGATAGCGCCTACGATTATCACCTAGCCCCATGACACATCATAAAAACATTGTTTACAACCTTAAAATGATCTTGGAAAATTAGGACCTAAAACATTGTAGAAAAACTATTACGATGGAGAATTGTGCTTTGAGCCAATGAAGTAGGTGGGTGGCCATTGATATCCACCTAGATGAGTTCTCTCCCTTTCGGAAGCAATGGTCTCTATTGCATTGAGTGCCCCCATTAGATGGGGGAACTTCTGTTGGATTTGGCTCCTAGTGAGCAACTTGCCTTGGTGAAGAAGTTGCCTTACTTTCACAACCTGATAGAATTATATATGTTGTTGGTGGGTATCCTTTGTCTCAGTGTCCATGATCTAATCCAATTTAGTCATTTCACTGTAGTCGAGATCTATTTTTATTTGGATAAATTACTTGGTTTCCTATGAGGTTCCCAATAGAGGTGGAAAATATTAACGTAACTCCACATTAAACATTGGGTGCAAACAAAGGAAAGGGGGAATGCTCAATTCAAAAGAACTTTCACCCACAACCTTTTTCATTATGTGAGGCCCATATGGGAGTGGTTTGAGCTTCCTATTGGGGCTTGTGAGGTGCTCTTTTTGTAAATGTAACCAAACCTTATCACCAACATGAAACTTGTGTGGAACCCTATGATGGTCATGTCATTGCTTGTACTTGGCATTGGTTTTTTGCATGATGTCATGGACCTATTGTTGGAGATGTTGGATCTGCTCAACAAATTTTCCTACCCTATCTATCTCAAATTGAGAGTGGGAGGACTTTATTGTCGAAGATTCAATGGGCATAGCTACATCAATTGGGGCCAACTATTGGAACCCCAAGGACACATGAAAATGAATGTGGCCAATAGAGATGTGGAGGGAATTTTTATAATTATGTTGAATATATGGAATAATTTCATCCCATGTACGAGGATTCTTGGAATTTTACATACACAAGATATGCAAAATCATCCTATTGACCACTTCTTTTGTGCATTTGATGTAAAAATTTCTTTTTTCCCACCCCGGTTTTCAGTTTTTCCTTATTTCTCCCATGTAGTTAAATGCCCTTTCCCATAACCATACATTCAACAAGCTGGAAAAAGTAAATTTGCTGAAAACATAAATTCTGGAAAATTTACAGAATGCTGGAAATTGCAGAAATAAAAATCAGCCTTAATAAACAGCCATTAAAACACTGATATTTTTGGTCAACGTGACCCTGGAAAAACCCCCTACAACTCTTGGGGAAAACTAGTTTGAGAGCTCTTCTTTATTTCTG
>APFE031531179.1:0-13325 GCA_000404065.3 Pinus taeda
AGGGTTTTAGCTATCTTTTTTATTTTAAAAAAGAGGGTCGGTCTATGTCTTACCACTGTTTAGACTTATGTTTTTGGCTTAGCTCTAGTATTCTATGGGAACCGGACAGTGAATTTGCATTTATATATATACTGTAATTTATTTGGCTGTCATGATCCAAACTGCTACGAAGTTTTATTTTATATACATATTGATTAAGTTTTGTTTAAAGGCCAAGCATGATTAATCTTTTAATTGTCGAGAATCGTTTAATGTTTGAATGAAATAAATCGTGTTTTTCCATTTTGAATGATTCTAAATGTGCCAAACTTGTTATAATGTTGTCTCTATTATGTTTTTGAAGGGTTTTGAAGCTTTTAACGAGGCTGGGTATTCGGCTCTTGGAGGGTTCTTGTAGAACTTGACCAAGGCCAATAACCCTAACCCTTCAACGGTATGCATATTCTCACACCATATATGATTGGGGTCGTCAATATACATGATTTTCTCATTATAAATGTTCAACGATTGTTGTTGTGATTTCTAAAAATCTATTAATATATTCTTGGTACATAGTTTTGATATACAATATAATTGTTTAAAAATGAGTTAAAGGCTTGTTAGGTATGAGAAGTCTAGACCCAAATGTTAACTCTCTGTCTCAAACCACTGACTGTTAGATCTATGATTCCTCTGTGAGTAAATTAGAATTCTTTCCATAAACATTATCATCATAAAGGTAGCAATATTTGTTTTCTCATATATGTTCTGGTAACTATGTGTTTTCTGTTCGCATTAGAACTTATTAAAGATTTCATTTATGTTTCTTTCTATAACAGAGAAATGCTATTACAACATACCAATTGATTAATATAAATTTCTATCATGATAGTAAACATTAAATACTCCCCTAACAATAAATAGCTTTGAAACAATAATAAGTACTTATCTGGCTATCTGAATGAGTATGATTCAAGCCTGTATTCCTTTGATTTAGAAGGTCTCACCACCTAGCCTCGGATCTGGCAATTACATCCAGAATCCCCCTCCGAGATCTTCCACTTCTGTCAAGGACAGACAGTTTGGTACCTTGGGCATCAAGAAACTAATCTAGCCTCAAGTCATGTACCTTAACTATTATCTCAATTCCTTCCCACTGGCTAACTTGCTCAGCTTTGGGAAATAAATTAATCACAGTACATTTTTTCCCTTTTCTTTTCCAACCCCACACTAGATACTCTCTATTTCCCTTTTCCAAGGAAGAGAGTGAGAGAACTGTCTATAATTGTTTCTTCAACAATTCATATAACTGATTTTCTAGTTCCATTCTCAATTGAATTAGAATATTTTAATTAATGTTTAACAACTTATCTTCTGGATTTTCAGCCTAAATGTTTTAACAAATTAGAATAAACTAAAATAAAATAACAGTTGTAAATAAAACTTGATAACAACAGTTGTCAGTGTGTGTCACTTGGTGTTACAACTTATTTCATCACAACTTCCCTTGTCATTCCACTCGTGACATCACTTTATGGCATAGAAATATTGAGTAGCAACATATTACTATTCACTACCAAATATAGAGAATATACTAATTGATATTTGTTGAACTCTCTGCATTTTATTAATTGGTCACTTTATTGTACTATCCATTTAACTAAGTTTCCACAATTATAGCGGTTCACTATGTTATCGAGGGTGTTTCTGCATGATTTGTTGTTTATATGCATAAATAAACTGACTCGGTAACACCTTTCACATAACTTCCAGCAGGTTGTCTTCTCCACTTGTAAATAATCTATGCCATGTGCATCATATTGCAACCTACTTTCCTATTGAAAAGTCATGTTATAATGTTGGTCGATACAGTTATTGTAGAACACTCTCTTTTATATATTTGAATTGAGAAGCGCTTTACAACCTATTATAGGGATAATGTGTAGATGTAATGTAAAAAAGATTGTAAAATTTTTTACGAGTGGGCTTAAAAGGTTAAAGTTATATTAATATGTCCAATTTATAATACGTAAATTGGTAAACATTTGCAAGTTGGTTAAAATTAATATAGAACCCAAGGGAGATGTTGTAGTGTCTGTAAAATGTTAAAAATAATAAAAATAATAAAATTCAAATTTGTTACATTGTAATTTTGTTTCTATTAATAAAATCACAGTAACATTTTAGATCTAAAAGAAATCATAATATACATATTCCATTAAAATGTATAAATAGCAACAATAAGTTAAGATCTATTTTACCTTATAAAATAGAAAAATGATTATGTGACCATATTCAAATTTAATTAATAAGCACCTAAACTTACAATACAATAATAGGTTTAACGATATTTAGCCCACTTATCCATAGATATTGTTAACTTGTAAATAGGATTTGTTACAATATCAGAGTCCAATACCATGGCTCATCAATATAACATTCCCAAAAACCATCTCTAATTTCACACTCAAAATATTTTATAACATTTTTTTATTAAATTTAAAAGAAAAAACGTTATAATTACTTTTGAAATATATCTACACCTCTATCATATGAAGATATATAAGATATAAATAGTAGCTATAAATCAAGATCCATTTCACCATATAAATTAAAATAATAATTTTTTAACAATATCTAAATTTCATTAATAAACACAAAAAAATTAATACTTATATTATAAGAATATTTTTAACCATGGATATTCACCGCCGCTTTACCATGGATATTATTAACCATACCATACCATGGGCCAATACGATGGCTCATCCATGCCACATGCGCAAAAACCATCCCTCATTTCACAATCAAAATAATACTTACAATTAACAAGAATTTTAACTATGGATACTCGCCCCACTTTATCATGAATATTATTAACCATACCATAACATAGGCAAATACCATGGCTCATCAATACCACATGCCCAAAATCCATCTCTCATTTCACTATATATATATATATGTGTGTGTGTGTGTGTGTCTCTATTATTTTATTACATTTTTGGGCCAAGAGACAATCTCTATTCTAGTATGGAAGAGGTGATATCATGTCAAATTATATTATGTTAACTAAACATTTTGAATTGGTCAAATTAAATAAAAATAAAACATAGAATTATTAATTGAAAGATTTTGACTCAATAAAATTATATAAAAATAAAAACTAGACTTAAAAAATAAAATTAATAATTAAACAAGCTTAGATCCATTTTAATCCGTGATCTATCAAGTTTCTAAAGGGATCAAATTTCTGGAAGTGCAAGCCTACCTTCAATTTTTCACTCAGAAAAGAGGTAAGCCTACCTTCAAGTTTTGCACTTATAAAAGAGATTTACACCTTGACATATTTGATCCCTTAAAAACTTGACAAAAAGAGAGTTATAATAAATCTGGAAATTTAATAAATCCCAAACTATAACCATTGTAGACTAATAATTTTATGTTTAAATTGTGATTCAAATGTGAGCTGATAAGCTAAGAGTCCGACCAAATAGGTCCTTGTCAAACAAAAACCGACAAACGCATTCAGAACGAAGGGGCACTCTTTTATCCTTTCTGCGGAGACAAACCCACACATTATCAAGAGAATATAAGTGTATGTCATTTCCCATGAATCTTTTGCATTTGCTCGAGAAGGTGCGATACTTTTGTCATGAATCTCATATTTTTGTCATCAATAGCATGTGTTAAAACCTCATTTTAACATTACTTTTGCTCTAGTTGTGTTTGGGATCTCGTCACCAGTAACATTATTGAAAGAGCGGGTAGGTTTAGTCCCACATACAGAATTTCCACGAGTGTTCTGTCAACCTAAACGCACCCCGATCAGTTCGATCTAATTATCCCAACTCGAACGCATTCGCTGAAAATTAAGTTTTATTGTTGCATTTGTTAAACGAATAATGAAGCGTCAGCGGGAGACTTCTTTATGATCTATCTTCACGAGCTTTATTCTCAATTCCTACCTCTACTTTATAAATTTGTATGCCTAATTGCAACTCTTCTTTATGATCTATCTTCACGAGCTTTATTCTCAATTCCTACCTCTACTTTATAAATTTGTATGCCTAATTGCAACTCTTGCATAATAGACATTGAGATGGCAAAGAGAGAGGCTTAATGCACACGTCATGTTATTGCCATACTAAACAACGGGGCACACAAATCCATTGTTACAGCTCTGCAAGAACATCACCTCGAGAGGATTGCTGGTCAAATTCATTACTTTCCGCTACAATCATCACAAAACCATGTTCACAAAACCATGTTCATTCATGGTGAATTTGGTAAATCATTTTCCTCCCTGGTTAAACTATGTTATGAATGTTTAAAAATATGAATATTAAGATGGTTTAAAATATATGGGTTTATTAGTGAGGTTGATTATGTTTGATAGTTATAGTTAATTCATTTTTAGTTAGACATAATCGTTTATTATTATTATTCACTAATATACATTGTCAAACATAGTTAATGTTATTAGTTGATGTTTAAATATTTGACAATGATAAAATTTGGTCAATCCTACATTTACCATATTTAACAATAGTCAACCTTATTCACTCATAGTTGTCCTCATTCAACATAACTAAACCATATTCAATTATAGTTTACGATGGTTGACTGAAATCAAATATTGTCTACCTTAATCAACTAAGGTTATCCTTGGTTGGTCATAATCAACATTCAAAAATGTTTAAGAATAACAATATTAATATTAATAAGTTTGACTAATAATAATATTGTGACATCGGAATGATACATAAATCTATCCCATGTTGTAATATTACATTACATTGCAATTTACCCAATGTCACAAAGCGAAATTACAAAAATTAGTCAACTACATTTAATAATGTGGTTGACTATGTTCGACAATGTTTTAGAGTCAACACTCTTCAACTTCGGTCAAACATAATCGCCTATTAATATTATTGATCAATATTAAGAATTTAACGTGTGACGTCACAATGGTAAAAAATCTATCAAGCATCGTAATGTAACAAACATTGTTGCAATGTTATATTACATTGCACTTTATCCAATGCCACAATGCAACATTACAAAATTAGTCAAGCACGTTTAATAATGTGGTTGACTATGTTCAACTACTTTTTAATATGGTTGACAATTAAGACTATTAAAATCCAGTCAAACATAATCGCCTATTAATATTATTGTTTCATAATAATAATCAAGCATAGTGAACAACATTAGGCAAATAAAGTCAACCTTTATAGTTAATGCTTAAAAAGTTGACAATGTTCAAACTTGGTCAACCGTATGGTTACTAAATTGAATAACAGTCAACTTTGTTCACTCATAGTTGTCCTAAGTCAATGTAACTCAACCATATTCAGTTATAATCAATTGTGATTGACCAAAGTCAAACATTGTCAACCTTAGTCAACTAAAGTCATCGTTAGTTGGTCACAATCAAGATTTAAGAATGTTTAATAATAATAATAATTATAAGAAAGTCGACTAATAATAATAATAATATGGTTGACTATATTATTATTATTATTATATGTTTAAATTTAATATCAATAGTTTTCCATGGTCAAAACTTGGCAAACCTTATCTGGTCCTGATGATGAACCACTCTTGTTAGTTCGAAGGTCCTGATGATGAACCACACTTGTTGGTTCGAAACATGTTGGCAAAAAAATTCTCTTAGGTGATTTCTACCAAAAGACTTTGCTTAATTCCTTATGGATCACAAAAGCTTGAATACAAAAATTATAACATTATTATTAATATTAGTAAAATTGACGAGTTTTAATTATAATCAACTGTGGTTGTCTAAAGTCAAATATTGTCAACCTTAGTCAATTAAGGTCAACCTTTGTTGGTCACACTCAAGATTTAAAATCTTCCAATAAATATTATACATGAATTACCAAAGTCAACCTTAGTCAGTCACAATAAAGATTTAAAAATGATTAATAGTGATAATAAAATTAAAAATAAATATTACTAATAATAATTATAAAGTTAACCATTTTATTGTTATTATTACAAGATTGAATATATTATTAAGAGTTGACCAGGATTAAATTTAGTCAACACTATATAGTATTATTAATATTAATAAAGTTGAATAAAAAGAATAATGATAATAAGGTTCACTATATTATTATTATTATTATATGAATGAATATATTATTAATAGTTGATCATGATGAAACTTGGTCAACCCTATAATAATAACAATATTATAGAGTTGGCCAACCTTATTCACAATCCCTATTAAGATTTGTGATTAAGATATAATATTCAATATTAAAAATAGTAATATTAATAAAGGTGATGAGTACTAATATTAATATTAATATTAATATTAAGGTTGATTATATTATATTATTATTATTAACAATAATATTATTATTAATATTAATAATATTAATATTGGTTGTATTAACATTAATAATGTTTATCTATGTTATTAATATATTAGGGGTTTCTAAATAAGTATAATAAAAGTGATGATTACTAAATATTAATATTAAGGTTAATTATATTATATTATTATTATTAAAATAGATATGATTAATATTAATAGTTGACCAAGATGAAACTTGGTCAATCCTATAATAATAACAATATTACAGGGTTGGCCAACCTTATTCAGAAACCCTATTAAGATTTGTGATTAAGGTGTAATATTTAATATTAAAAATAGTAATATTAATAAAGGTGATGAGTATTAATATTAATATTAAGGTTGATTATATTATTATTATTATTATTATTATTATTATTTGGTAGGTAAGCACCCAGGGGGATTTGAAAGAGTGACATATCGAAAGGAGTGCCTTAACAGTGCACCTATTCAATGTCAATCCAAAGCATTATGGGCTTATATTATTATTATTATTATTATTAACAATAATATTATTATTAATATTATTGATATTAATGTTAGTTTTATTAACATGAATAAGGTTTGTCGATGGTATTAATAAATTAGGGTTTCTAAATAAGTATAATAAAGCTAAACAATAATAATAAAGTTGAAAAATAATAATAATAACTAGGAGGCGGAGGGGGAGGCTCACTATATAAGGTAATTATAGTTAGTTATGGTCACCATGTCTTATTATGGCTGACCATAATCAACTATTGTAGTTTGTAGATATCTATGGTCACCATTGTCAATCATCAACCATAGCTGACAATTCATGATGGTGGACAATAGTCGACCATCAACTTTAGTTAGCCATCAAAAGGCATCGTCAACAACGGTCAATGATTATCAACCATGACGAACCATGGTCATCTCTAGTTGACCATAGTCAAGCTTGGATAATGATAGTCAACCCATGCTCAACCTGGGAAACCATTATCAACCATGGTTAGAATGGTCAAACATCCTCAACCTCACTTAACAATGGTCAACATTAATGTAGCATTATTAAGTTCATGTAACATTTAGATGTCATTACATTAATGGTTTACCATGGACAAACCTTATCCAACCTTTGTTAACCTCGTAAACCATGATCAAAAGCATCAACCATTTGCAACCATTGTCCTCCATGGTCAAAAAATCTACCCCACACACGTCAGTCATCAACTTGCATAACCACATTGGAAAATGTGGTTGATATACGCTGATTGATGTCATTTCCCACCTTTCATATGTTAATCAGTGTAACAAGTTCATGTAACATTCAAATGTCATTACATTAATGGTTTACCATGGACAAACCGTATTCAACCTTTGTTAACCTCGTAAACCATGATCAAAAGCATCAACCATTTGCAACCATTGTCCACTATGATCAACAAATCTACCCCACACACGTCGGTCATCAACTTGCATAACCACATTGGTAAATGTGGTTGATATATGCCGATTGATGTCATTTTCCACCTTTCATATGTTAATCAATGTATGAAAATGATGTCTATCAATGTATATAAACCACTTTTGGTAATAAAGTTGTGCTAACTATTTATATTTTCAGAATATGTGATTTCCAACTATTATAGATTTCAAAATTTTTTATTGTAATTTGGTCAAATAATTCTGAATCAAATTTTTATCTTTTAAAATATAAAATACGTTTTTAATTACATATATAAATCTAATACTCTAAAAAAAACCTCTAAACACTCAAATAATGAAAAGATCACAAATCAAACTTACCATTACAATAAATCCAAACTAAACTATAAACAAATTAAACCAAAAACTCTTCCCATATCAAACTTTCCCATATCAAACTTACAATTGCAAGGAATCCAAACCAAACCCAATTATAGACCAATTAAACCAAAATATATGTAGTGGAAAAGTCAAAACATATAACAAATGTATTACAGCTCTAAAATCTACTATGAACATACGAATCGCCACATCCATGACACTACATCGACATCCAGGGAAGCATCACGGAAATTGTTAATTGAACTTTGAAGATTCGGTAGTGTATTGGATTTTTTATTCACGGCATCCTAAAACATGAGTGCTTAAATATGTTTAGTCTTTAGTCATGTAGGTTTGATTCGAATTACCTGTCAGAGCACAATTACGCATAAGTATGATTGTGACCATGGACATTTTGAACCGATATAAGTGCCTTTAAGGCAGGTAAGCAAACTTCATCTTTTCATTCCTCCATTGCAACGGTTGGTTCCATATTTATTACAATATAGAAACATAGCTGCTCGTGCACAGACCTGGAGAATAGTCATTTTCAAAAAATCTTTGGAGCCACGTGCATGTTTTATACATTGTATTCTATTTCCATTTAATTATATAAATATATATAATATATATATATATATATATAATTATTATTATACAAAATGGTAATTATTAGTAATTTAAAAATAAATAATCTATAATTATATCATTAAATTATGGAATAAAATAGGTTAAAGTTCAACTATCAACCATAATATTAATCAATAGTTAATTTTTTACGAAATAGGCCATCTTTACACTTAAGTATGAAGATTGAAATGTGAAAGCAATAAGAAGGGCCACTCACTAAACACCTCTACCAAAGAGTTCACATATTGCACAATCACCTATGTAGCAAATGTTGTAGTTGTGTCGTAGTGTTACCACGCACGTTCTTCCGCATCTTCACAACAAATTTTCTGCCATCACCTATACCATGATCCTCATCTTCACACTTTGCCTCTTTTCCATCTTTTATTTTCACCTTGATCCTTTAGGGACATTAATGAACACCGCTTAATTTTGTTAAAACTTTCTAATCTATGCCTCAAAATTGGATAGAAAAAACTTAATATGCATCTTCAATGATTTTGGATTGAGTGAAAAGTAATTTCTATTAAATCCATGAGAAACGATTTCAAAAATCAACACCACCAACATTGGGGTTCATGTAGAGCTTGTTTCTCTTGATTAATTACGATCACATACATTCACATATGATAGAATTCAATGAAAATGTTGAAATCTCATCAATCTTGAAATCATAAAGACAATTAAGTTTGCTAAATTTTCAATGGGATATGAAATTGTGCTTTCTCTATATGAAATTAGATGAGGTAATTAATATTTGATTTCAAGCATAGTCACATGAACCATGTGTAAAAAATACTAGATTAACTACTTGAAAAATAGGAAAGAAGAGAGAGTGAAACCATTGAAAATTTAATTGATAAACCAAGGAGATGGGTCAACTAATTTGAATTAAGATGTGGATTTCATTTTCATTCACTTACTATAACTCAAAACTCACTTTTCCTGGTTAGAGAATGAGTTGAAATTCGACTAGGAGAGTCATCAATAGAAAAATATCCTAAAATAAATTGAGTTGGAAGTAAGTGGAGTTAAACTACAAAATAAGACTAAAAGTCAACTAATAAGGGGAGGAGAGAAAAAGATGGTGGTTTACTGCAACAAAGCAGAGAGGAAGTCTGTACCCACTATAGAAGGCCTAGATATGTGATAATTTAAATTAACGGAGTGGAATTATCTATACTATTGTTCAACCAATGCCTAATTAGTGACACATGTCATCATAGGTGGCATCTTATGTTCAAAATAGACTTACTAAAAATAAAGAGATTTAGAAATATTAAATGTTTTGAATAACCTGTGTCACATACCTCCTTTATACCATATTAAAAACCACATACTATTAGAAGATACCTCTTGACACAATATCAAAAGCCACATAATTTTCCTTCATTAAATTTAGCTTGGATTATATGTAATAGTTTTCACATGCATCTATATATAGTCATCTCATAAACCAAGTTAACACAGGCAATTCTACACATCACATCGCAGAGAAAAGAATCAATCATGATCATTCAAGATCCTGCATTTGAGTTTCCTTCCTTTGAGGCTTCAACACAAGAATTAATGGAGACAATGTTATAAATACATGGTAGCAAGCTTTGCCATATAACATGTTCATAGTCCTATTGTCATAGTCGAAAGTGTCACTGACATATATCTTATGCACTATGAATCATAGTGAATAAATAGTTAAGACGACCTTTAGTGGATTCAATGCATGGTGCAAAAGGCCTAGAATGAATAACCTGAACCACCAGATATACAATGGAAACCATAAAAACATAATTATTCATCATACCTAGTTCTCTCATGCATCATTATTCAATCATCCTCCTACACAAGGATCACACATGCAACTATACATATATGTTGAGACAATTCGACAATACACAGGGTAAGGAACAACATACAATACCTCCCATGCAATGGAATCTGACGAAAGAAATGGAAATAATGTCACTTGGAAAACCGAGCACCACCACCCAACCTAGAATCGACTTCCTCTAGTTCACCCCTGAGCCTAGAGTTCTTGACATAGATGAACTCCCTCTTGTTGATCTCTTCAATGGGTATTTAATACCCTCTTTCATGATATGGTTTCCATTAGTGGCGTCCCTCTTTTATGGATATTTTTTATCCATTTGCCTCAACTTTTCCGAGGAAAGCTCGCCTTTATCTCCCACGAGGCTTTTTCTCATGAAAGCTTTCCTTTCTCTCCCGCAAGGATTTTATGTTTTTTTTAACTTAGCATCTTTCTCCAGCTAAGTATCTTAATGGATATTTATCTCCAATCCATTAATCTTATCTATAATTAGATCTAGAAGTATTATCGTGAAAGAATTATCCCTTTCCATTCACCAATGGGATTTGGCAAGAATCTCATCTCTTGGTGTCTTGTTTTTTCCAAGTAATTAAATTATTTTATTTATTTAATAATAAGGTATTTACTTTCTTTGTTACACATCAGACCTATCTTTTCTAAGCTTAGGTTATTTAACTTTTACATACAATGGAGCGGTGTTACATACTTCCCCCCTTAAATTTACACCGTCCTCAGTGTATTACTGCATTTTACAACATTATTTCTCATTCACAGGTAGTTATTTCTTACTGTACATACTCACATGGCCTTGCTATCTGAATCAAGTCTTCCATTTTATATTGGTTACAAAGGAGTTCTACCAGAAAATATCCTTCCATTGTTACCTGTAACATTTTCTTAAATCAATTTTGTGAGAGATTTCAGATGCAGAAACTCAACTTTTTTTACCACAGTTAATATCATAACTTGATATACAGTACTACTATTTGAGTAACTATGGGTTACGTTGCCCACAATTTAAATATGATTACTCATGTTCATTGTACTTAAAGAAAATGCATGTTCTTCTAATGGCTTCCTCCAACGCCTTTATGTTCTTGCCGAACACTTTCTTCCTACAGTTTCATTGCATTAGTCACAACAAGTGAAACTAGCGCATTTGAAAAATCAACATGTATAAAAATATCACATCAGGTTAGCTCAAAATAACCATAAACTATAAAACATATGTACCCATCAATTATAGATCATATTCAATCCACATAGATCGGAATCATAATCACATGCATACAAAACAAAAATAAAACACTGATACTTATCCTTGAATCACTTCTTATCTTCTTTCTTCTCTATGCACTCTGGGTCAGTTGCCATACCAAAAAATCACCCAGTTCCTTATCTTCTATCATGTGCACCTGCACATAGTGTGCATTACACACACACAACTATACATGTCATATATTATCATGCAATACGTGCATCCATACCAATACCATATGTACTGTTTGTACACAGTACCACATGTACTCATGTACCCAATATTTATGTCCATAACGTCACCTGCATGACATATCCTTCATCCACATGTTTCCAACCATGTTGGTATTATGTCAAAAGTTCCTTAAATTATTCATATTACCTTTAGGCAAGTGTCATCAAACTATGATTGGTTTGTTGACTAGAGAATAAGGAATTCCATGGACTTGTTCAATTTCTGCAACTAGAGCATACATAAATAATTATTATGTCAAAGTATTCATGTGCTTTTATTTAGCTAATACTTTTCATGTATCTTGTGGCTGCAGTACAATGTCAACAAAATAGTACCATAGAGGTAATCATGCATAGTACAACTTTATCATACCATAACTTTGAGATTTGGGATTAAATCTATCACTCAGAGAAGGTTTTAACAACACCAGAATATGACCTCCATTTAATCATAAAGCAAACTATTGACTGTGATAGTTAGTCTAGTATGGACTTCAATGTTATATTTGAAGTCTAATAACAACCTTAACTTTGTCTTTAACCAAGAAAATAAGTGTTTGGTACTCATAGTACTCCACACTTAACTAATCATGTCACATGATTTAGTGTTGCTCTTTTTACACTTCTTCCAACACCTTGTTGGCCATGAATTCAGTGTATGCCTAAAACCAATTGAACAATCAATATGCAAATACATACATTTCCCATACATGAGTTATAAATGAAGGTTACAATATTCTAAATTTCACACCCTCCAATTTTTTAGCACTATGCATACCCAGGTGTGAACCTAGGTCATTTATATCTTTACACCTCACCTTGAACCTTAAATCACCCCTCAACTACAAGAGAATATAACTCATTTATCAATTACCCTGAATTCATGCATCGTTTCTACAATACTTGTTATGTTGTTCTATTCAGAACGACACAACAATGTTAATGCAATCTGACTGGCAGACCTATTCTAGATTGTTTGAATAGATTGCTAGGTACTCGATATCTTTGTGCACAACAACCCTGATTGCCATTGCCACTTAGCCATGGGAGGAATCTTCAAGTGGAAGAACTTATCCGCTGAAGATTCCTCCCATGTGGAATCTTCAGCGGATAAGTTCTTCCACTTGATAAGATACTCTAAAATTGAACGATTTCGTAGCTATCGAGTTCTTGTTTCTATGACTGCTTTCGGTTCCAATATAATTTTTCCTTCCTCGTCAAGTTCTGGAAATATTGTTT
>APFE031531186.1:0-11697 GCA_000404065.3 Pinus taeda
TTGGTTGCAGAGATTGTGTTCAAGTATGGGGTTAGTACAAGGAGCTATAAGGATAGACTGTGACAGCCAAAGTGCAATTTTCTTGGCAAAGAACCTTGCTTATCATTCAAAGACTAAGCACATTGATGTTTAGTATCACTTTGTGAGGGATATGATAGAAGACAAAAAGGTGTTGCTAGTAAAGGTGGATACTTTGAAGAATACTGCAGATGCATTGACAAAATCAGTGAGCTCTGAGAAGTTCTCTTGGTGTAGAGAAAAAATGGGCATTTCAGGGCTGGAAAAATAACTAAGCTCTCCTGTGGCCCCCTATGGAAAGAAAACAACAAGTGGGAGATTGTTGGGTTGTGTTATATTCTTTCCACGATTAACCTACATAGTGAACCGGGGGGTTAGAGGGGGGGTAGAGCCCCCACTTCGTTGCGTCGATTTCCCAGCCAGGGGGTCACAGGGGGGGCAGCAGGCCCCCCTGTCTGGGGGGTTTGAGGGGGGTAGGTAGCCCCCCTCTACAGGGTTCGCGGCAGCGCCCCGGGAAAAAGAAAATTGGACCCTATATTAGGTTGGGAGAACCTACCTATGCTTTTCGGTCCATGGTTTTGGACACGATAGTTTTCGGTCCATGGTATTGGATGCTTCGGCATGTATAAATATGTATTGTAACATTGAAATGAACATAATGAAAAATCAAGCTGGTAGTCCCGATTTTGGGATATAGGGGAAAATCTTTGTGCATATGTGTTTTATGTGTTATGCTCTCGCATTGTTTATTTTCTTTGTTTTAGAATTCGTATGCAGGTAATTTCTGTACAAGGTTAAAACCTACACGGATGGTGTGCCTTTATGCAAGTTGTGCACCATATGCCTATATCTATTTGGAAAGGTGGGTGTGTGGGCCATTTTTTCCAACATACTACTTTTATCCTCATCTGGGGCTTCCCAAATCATAGGTGCATCATCCTTCAGAAATTCACTCTAGTCCTCAAAGTTCTACTAGTGCGTACCCCACCACCTTGCAGGCATAGCACGTAGTACCCATTACAGAGCATCGAATCGCTATTGTTCTGGCACTTCTTTTTCAAATTTATTCAAGAAATCCTCTACCTCACTTAACCCGTCATACTTAGGTAGGTCTCTTGTTTCCATTGCTACACAGCGCAGTGACCTTATCATCATGTTATAGTTGAGTGTGGTTACCTCATGTAACCAGTTCTGCCATTGTTCTATTTCCTCGTCCCAATCTGAGGTGTAGGAGGTTTCACGCTCCCACGAGAGTCTACCATCCGCTGTTGGATTTACCCAGTCTTGCTCCCTCACGGTTATCTTGTAGATATAGTCTAGATCATCATCGCTATCATAGTCGCGCACTGGTTCTATGTAGCATGATCCTTCTACAGGGTCTAAAGGTACCACTACATGCAATGACTTTTTCTCAAAAATCATCTTGCGCTTCTTTAGATTTATCACTCCATTCATGTCAGTGGCCCAATCTATTCCCAGTAGTGTAGGATAGGGATTATTCTCATCAACATTATTTACCAGTTCGAAATATGCTAGTGTGCTCGCACCTTCGATATCTATCGTTATTCCCTGCAATCATCTCTCTTCATGTTTTCATTGTGTGCTTCCTCAGCTTCCAGACTACGTGCAGTTCTCCTTGCGTGGTTCTAGCACATCTAGTGATGAGTTCTTGCAGCCCCTTCACAGCTTTGTTGTGGCACAGTAGCTTCATGCATGTCTCCAAAAATGTAGTGAGCATTGATGGGTCCATTTCTGGTTCCAATTTGTCTATACTTCCTGAAGTGGAGGCCTTCGCGAAGCTCTTCTTAGCTTCCATGAATGTCTCCTTAACGTGCTCTAAATCAAATTCTGGTTCCTTTGTTGGAGCCTTGTGAACCCAGGCACTCTCTTCGAGCTGCTTGCTTTGTCATCTCCTATCATGATACCACTTCGAAGCACGATATTTGCATTCGGGTATTCCTCGCACGACTCCGACCTCATCATTTGTAGGCTATGATTCGGGGGAGGTTGGAGTGCTCCTTTATCGCGCAACCTCACTATCAGCATGGGACAGTCCTCTATCTCATGATCGAACTAGGTACAATATAAGCATGATGGTCTCGTCGGATTTGTACAATCACGGGCATAATGCCCTGGTCCTTCGTAATTGTAACATATCAGTTGTCTGCGACCTCTTCCTGGTCCCATTCCTCCTCAACCTCGTCCACACCCCTAAAATCTAATGTGTGCCATCCCTTCATTTTGATCGAAAGCCCATTTTTTGGTCTGAAATCTATAGGTAGGAGTCTGATCCATCATCAGTTCATAACTTCTACAGGTATGCTCATCGTGGCCTACTAACTTGCAGAAATTACATAACAATTGCTGGGAATTCTGTGTATACTTCTGTAATAGATGGCATTTATCTATAGCATGCTTCCCTCCTATCTGACAAATCACGCACCATAATACAGGCACCGCGCTCAATCCTGCTTGTGCCTCCGGTCTCAATGGAATTGCTCCTCCTCCCGCCAGGTAGTTCATGAAGACTGGACAATGGTCCTTGTCATGTCCCTGGCCTTTGCACTTTACGCACCATACCTCCTCACGCACTTCTAGATGAGTTGTCCTGTCTTGTTTCAAACTTTGCATCTCAAGGCATAAGTTTTTCAACTGTGCATGGATCTGTTGAACTCCCAAGTCAGGGTCTTGTATTAGGGTCTCGTGTAGTCTCATTGCGATATCCAAGGCCTCGGCCTGAGTTATTAGCTTCTACTGTGATAGCGTGTTCCTTAGATGCGGCATTAACGATGTTACGAACCATGCACGGTGTTTCCCATTCGTCACGGTCATGTTGGCTTCACGAATCGTACACTTCAATCACTGATCCAGCTCCCAGGGGGTCGCACCTGGAAGCATCATGATTTCCTTAAATCCGATGATCGACTGTGTCTCTTATTTTTTCCTGCTAAATTCCTTGTTTATTGTAGCTTGGATATTCGTGATCCATGCGTTCGAATTGTCATTGGAGTGCTTAATGTACCAAGTCAGTGTGCTATCTTGCAAAGCGTTGACCATCATTGCTTTCTTTATATTGTCATTCTTGACTCCTTGCACTTCCCATACAGCCCTTACCACGAGCCAAAATTGGTCTAGATCTTCATTCCCTACTCCTTTGAACATCGAAAACTTTATCTTGCTTTCCATATTTAACTGTGGTGGTGGCAAAGGTGGTGTGGGCGAAGACGGGAGTGAATATGGTGAAATTAGTGGTGGTGTAGGTGGGGGTGGTATGCGAAGAATTCACTGCTTTATCAAACTGATCACACTTCTTAGTGAAACCTTCATGAGCTCTTCCTCGCTTTCTCGCGGAGGTGAAATCAAGGGGCTAGTTTCTAGTTTTGCGCTACTTTTGTTTATGTAGATCCTCCCACTTCGTGTAGCCCCAAACATCAATTTATTTGCATAACCTACTTTTCACATAGTAGCATTTTAATCCAAGTGTTCAAAGATTTAACGTACTTACCTCATGATCCTTTGAGGAAGTGTCATTCTGCATCACTATAGCTAACCAAAGTATCTACCGCGAACTCAGTGATAAATCCTAATATAATTTGATCGAGCGAGTGATCCATAGCGCACACGATATTATCTTCTGATGCTTCCAGTATGCGCACCAACTCTGGAGTCCACACAATAGGTTTGTCAAGCCTACACCTTCCTTGATTGTCTGCTAGATTCGTGATCCACTCGTACAATTCAAAGGGGAAGGATGCAAAGAAAATTTCATGGATTTCTATATATAAGTAGTAATCTAACCACTCTTCCTTTGATAATCATGGATTCTTGTTTTCTTGCACCGTGATCTCATGAATATTTCTATCCAACCACTCTTCAATTCCTTTCTTTTTCGGATTCCAGTGATACGACATCAGACATCTCTATGCAGAACCCGGTCCTGACAATGGAACCATTTGTTGGCTTATTAGGGCCTGACCCAGGTTCAAAGTTAAGTTAGCTGAACAAATCCCAGTACTACGGGCCCTTTTGGCAACAGTTCGTGAGGCGAGGACTGAGGTCTCACCCGAAGTAGTATGGGAGGGTGCTAGAACTAGGTTTCCGCACCCTAGAGATGTCGGATGAGTTCAAGTGGTCCGTTGTTTGACCCTGCATGCAGTGGCTTCACGCACTTTCTCGTACCTCGCAACCTAATATACGGTCTTCGCGTAGCCCTACTCAGGGGCTAAACGTCGTGCTCTACGTTATTACCCAAGACCTTACTGGTATTCCAATGTTAGTTCATTATCTTAGCCTACTTGCATGCTTTTAAGTTATAATTAACAACATAAACCATTCATACAGGTGCGTGAAATAAATAAACAATATCTTTGCAAAATATATCAAACATGCATTAACCCAAGAACAGATACATAGAATTATAACAAAACTTCTCTTTATTAATTCCTTCCTCGGTTACAGACTCAACTTCGCCTTGCGCACTCAGCTGTAAAGCCTTCTCTTACTCTACAACCCAAAGACACACTTCAACTTAGGACTTAATCCCTTAGGTTTATTTCTCCTTCTTCTCCCTTCTCTTCTCTACTTAGAGCCTCACTGTATTTATACAATCCCATGATCTGTAGACCATGGGTAGGTCTATCCAGCCAAATTTACCTTACAAAACTAGGGCAGACAAACCTATGACTTTGTTGGCTTATTGGGGCCTGACCCAGGTTCGGAAGTGTTTTAGCCAAACAAATCCCGCACTACCGGCCCTTTTGGCAACAGTCAGTGGAGCGCAGACTGAAGTCTCACCCGAGGTAGTATGGGAGGGTTTTGGAACCAGGTTTCCACACCCTAGGGATGTCTTGATGAGGACTAGAAGGGTCGCGAACCGATCTGCGTGCTCGTGCTACTCTTCTCAGCAATCTAGCCTTCATGTAGCTTGGCTATGAGGTACTTCTTGGATTCTTATTATTAATGTGTTATTATAGATCAGATCTACCCCTTAAGGTCTTTATTCAAGCATTCTACAATTATAACCCACGCGCATCACCATAAATCTTACATATATGCATAAACTCAAAACATAAGCATAAACATATAGATCTGCGACCAAAGGCACAATAATTTAGAAACCCTTATCTGTATTAATCTTATGTGAAGTACAATCAGTTCCACCCTACGCACTCAATTGTAGGGGTCTGGGCACACAGCTGCAAACTCTACCAAGCCCCTACACACACAACTACAGAGCCTACTCTAACTACTACCACCCACGACTCGAACTTACAGATTCAGAGTGAATATTGCATTCACGAATCCATAATACATTAGATCTTCCCCAAAGCTACTTCCTACCCTTAGAGCCTCGCTCTATTTATACCTTCCCATGGTCTGTGGACCATGGGTAAGCTGACTCACTTTCTATTATTTTACATTTTTCTCGGGTAGATAACCCTTTGACTTGACTCATTATAATTCACACTTCGCGGAACCTTTACAATACTTTTACCCAAAATTGTGGGCTCTAAGCCCCAAATCCATTATGCGGGGGATCCACTACCCAATAGGCCCCCAACACAATCATTGTGACTCGTCCTAAGTCACTCTACTGGTGTGGTGATCTTGGCTCAGAGTCCATCCAACAACGTCCACGCTGTGCTGACATCTGCCACACATACTTCCATTGTCCATTGTATCACTTGTGCACAACTTTATGATGCAGTGTCTGAGGCACCTTCCTGCCCTAGGCATATGTGTCCTGCAACTAAGTCATCTTCCCCTCAATCGTAGTGGTGATCATGAATGCTTCCTCCAACCAAGGCTGGATGCGTGCTTTAATCCCGACTTCTTTCTGGTGTGTGGCATCCACCTGTTCCTTCATAGCTTAGGCCTCCCTCATCTTGGCTAAGTGCTAATTGAGGGCGACCATTTGCACAGTCCCTCGGAAATTGTCATAAGCTTGTTGTAACTCTCGTACTTCTGTCTCGACTTGTTGTAGTGTTGGGTCTTCTTGTAGTGATGTGAGTGTAAGGAGTGACTGATCCAACAGTCCCGTGCAATCCTATATAGCGCGCTCTATCGCTTCCAATCCTACTTGAAGGGCATGACGGCACTCCTCTCTGACTTCCGGCGGTGTAGTGGTCTACGCTTTCAGCCTTAGCTCCGCAATCTTCAAATTCAATTCCCACTAAGCTTTGGCAGCCTCCTCTTGGGCCTTACGGAATCCTGCGGCCATGTGATGAATCTTTGCGGTGCTGGGAGTTTCGCTGGCACAGCCAGCTCTGGTACACTACTACAGACCTCTGCCATGGCCTGTTCCAATTCTTGGTTGTGTGCGACCAAGTTATCACACTGTAGACTGACCTGCTCCAGATTTCCTTTTAGCTCCATCAAGACCTGGAGGGCACGGCCTTCCCTGTAGCAGAGCTTAGCGGTTACCCCATCCTGCAGTTGGTATAGGGTCTCTCTGGGAAGGGCGGCCAAATTCAACCCCGACTCCTCATGTCACCTTCGGCTTCTTCTAGGATGGTGCCTGCTGGTAACACTAAATTGTTCATTGCATGTGCGCACATCATCTGCTCAACCGTGGATGTATCATGTGGTATCATCCTTCCTAGGGATCACACCTACAATGCCTGCATCTATGCTCTGAGTGCCCCCAACACAGTTGTCTGCTCCATCATCAATTTCTCCAGAGCACCCTTAGTGATATAACGCACTGGTTCCCTGCTAACAAGAAGATCTCCTTCCAAAATCCTTGTTGTCTTCGTCTTTTTGCTTGCTGGTGGCTGCTCCTGGATGCGCGGTCTCTTAAGTTAAGTCGATGTTATGGTTAGGCCAGTGCGTTCCTATGTCTCCACTTGCCTCTGCATGTCCTGCTCCATGGAAATTTCCTCCACAGTCTCTTCGGCAAGTGCAGTGATGGTCTCTGTTGCTGCCTTGGTCGCCTCCTGCTAAGTGGGTGTTTTCTATTCCTGGTGCGTTCTTTCTGCCAACTTTATGATGCGCAGCTTAATTTCCTTCTTCCGCTGCTGAGCTACAATCTTTTCTAATTCGTCCAAGTCTAGAGTGTGCCACTTTGGAGGCCATGCTGCCATTGCCTCAAAGATTGCATCATCCATTGTAATGAACGGAAGCTTTACCCATGTTCAAGTGGGATCCTTTCGTGCCCAAATATACAGATTATGTATATCCGCCTTGAACTCAACCGCACTTTGCAAATGGTTGTATACTGACGGGGATAACCATGGTCTGTGGTTGATCTGTGTCTGGATACTCGCCTCCATGAATATCCAAAACACCTTGATTTCATGAATTCTCGTGGCATCTTTCGTAGTCCGGAGCAAGTTATACCGCACAGCTTCAGGTAGGTTCTTCTCAATGTTGGGAAACTGGCTGCCCTTCGACAGCTCTCCTCCAACCACTAGGATTGTTAGGAGAAACCATGCGCAATGGAAAGTCTTACCTTGCTCCTGGGCTTCCCGACAATTCATCAAAAATTCATCACAAAGAAACTACGCCCAGTTGAGCTGAACCCCTTCTGCACATTTCTACACAAGCGCAATGACAAAGGTTGGCACCTCATCTATGTGGAATTTCCTCATGAGCTTACCGGCCAGTAACTGGGTGGTGATGCACACCCCTCGGTCTTTGATGTTTGCTATTACATACCTTCGCTTCCGCTTTTCCAGCTTATATTTAACCTTCATGGCTTCTGCGAGGCCCACATCGCTACTCGTTCTGGCTATGTCTGTAGGATCGTTTACTTTAGTAGGTAGCTGGGAAATTCGGTGTATTAAATCAACCATGATGGGAATCGGTTCCTCTAGCTAGAGATACCCATCATGTACTAGACATAGTAACTATCAAATAACAAAAATTGTGATGGTCGTTTGGTGATAGTGGGTATCCACCTTAGATTGAGTAATCTTGCCTTCTCCACACCCTGTAACCACTTCTACTGCAGTAATTTCTCCACGGCCAACTGGGGGAAATTCTGACTGTCTGTGAGATCCCAATCTTCAAACTTGATATTCGGTACCCATCCCAACGGAAAATTGTCAAACCTTATTTCATCCGGAAGAAGTGGGGTCTAGAGCGTACTCTTCGTGGCCTCCAGGTCCTTTGGTATCTTGGTCGTCCCTTTCCACGGAGAGATATATGGTGGTAGTGTTATCGCCGAAGGTGTTTGGGAAATATTTTCCTCTTCCTCATCATGTGCTTCAATCTAAGCAATCAGGGCTTGTAAATCTTTCTCTTCCTCCTCGAGTTCAGTGGTGATTGCCTTGCCCTTTTCTGTCATTGACAATTTACTGAATCGCGGTGATGCCCAGACTAGCCCCATAGTCTGTTTGTCTTTCTGGGGTCGCGGCATGCATGGGGACTTTGGAACCTCTGGGGCAGCGGCCGCCTCTCCCGGCTCATTCTGGGTTAAATAGGGCTCTTCCGTGAACCTTACCCTGGTTTTAGACATGGTTTCTATCCTGGATTCACTCGGGTACGTACTCATGGGTGGCCAAGTAGCTGGGTGCTTGTTGTTCTGTACTGGCTCGAATCGCAAATATCCAAGTGTTGTTGTGGGGCTACTCCAAGGGTTTTTATAGGAACGTGTGAATTTGAATTCGACCCTTTCCTCCACTTCTGAGTCATTAATATCTTCTTGGCGACAGATATTTTCATATCTAGCTCGGAATTCCTATCTTAATGGCCCGCCGCCCACTCCTCTCTGCCGTAAATCAGACTTCTTGTCATGAACAGTGACATCAATGGTCACTTCCCAGCCTTCCCACACAACAGTGCAGCTCTTTTGCGTGACCGCCATCTTGATGATCGATTGGCCCTACGCAGAACCTCCTTTCCGTGTAGCTCCCCTACATACTTGTTTATAGTCTTGCGCTTCCTTTCAGCTACCTGGAGCGCTGAGACTATGCTTTCCACAGATAGTCAAGTGGTCGCACCCCACGTGCGAGACTTTCGCTTCCTTGCTAGCTTGGGTTGCAGGCACCCTTCGAGTACCTTTGTATTCGGTAGCACATCGTGTCCTACACTCCTTTGTTTAACAAGGTGCGATCGCAGCCATGATATCAAGGTCACAGCTTTTTATAATGCAGTAGTAGGGCCATCCAGGCCTGGTCCCCTTAGTTCCGCGCGGTCCACTTGTGCGACTCCAGTGTTCAGTTTGTGATTTCTTCGTCCAATATCACGCTTTTCTTCCTCATCCATGCCCATTTTTCATCAAGTTCTCAAAGTTTCAAGCTCTCATGCCAAATGGATTCCTGTAACTGCTGAATTCCTCTACCCCAGTCCTCGCGTCCTGTCCGAACTACGGGAGCTGCGGTCTGGGGAGATTTCACTATCCTCCTAATTTCACCTTGTCTTATCAATGATAGGATCACCTTTGCACTCCTCTTTTTATTTATGGTCCTATATGGCCATCAAACCCTTGGTACACTCAGTTCCTTATTGGTTTGTTTTATCTAGTGAGCTCTGGTCCTACGCTCACCTATTTTTCTTATTGCTTTGTCGTGAACATCTGTCGAAATGTGTCTCTTTTCCTATTGTCCTGGCCGGTTTTGACCTTTGATTCTTAGTTGGGTAGGTGGTTGCACAACATACATTTGCATCCTATGCCACCAGTGGATGCTTAAATTGCTTTTTCCTCCAAACCGTGCATGCGCCCGCCTCCTAAATTCATGCTAGGTCCACCTAGTCTTCTGACATGTATTCCACCCCTATGCAGTTGTCACACGCATCGCCACTGTTTGCGCACTATGCCACTTCCGTTCCAGTATCAGCTTTTCACAGCGGTCTATGGATTCCTTCACATTCATTGTGCCCTCATCAGTTGGTAGTTCCCTTGCCTCGGTTGTCACACATCACAGTGATCTAACCATCATATTACAATTTAGCGTTGTTACTTCATGCAATCAGTTCTACCATCACTCTATCTCTTCATCTGAATCTGACGTGTAGTAACTATCACATTCCCATGAGATTCTCCCGTCCACTGTTAGATTCACCTGATTTTGGTCTTGCACTATTATCTGGTAGATGCAGTCCAATTCATCATCATTGTCCTCATCGCGTACAGGTTCAGTGTAGTGCACTCCTTCGGTAGGGTCCAGTGGAATTATTACATGTAGAGACTTTTTCTCGAATATCATTTTTCGTCTCTTTAGGTTGATGACTCCATTCATGTCTGTGGCCTAATCTATCCCTAACAATGCGGGTTACGGTTACTATCATCCAAAATTTATATTACTTCAAAATCTATTTGTGTGTTCGCGCCTTTGATGTCCACTGTGACTCCCTGCAATCTCCTCATGGGCAAGATCTTTTGTTGGTTCACCATCCTTAATTGAATAGGAGACCATTGTAATGCGGGCCTGCCCATGCATTCCCATGTTTATTTAGGTAGCACATTCACATCCGAACCTAAGTCCAGGATGACTTGATCCATCTCAAAGTTGCCAATCTGTGCTATCAATCGCATTTCCCGCCCAGTGCGCAAAGCATGCTTCCCTAGTTTTCCGACAATGCGAGGTTTGCCCGACCCTGTGTACCTAGTTATTAGCTCCTGTAGTCCCTTAAATGCTTTATTGTCCCGTGGTAGCTTCATGCATGTCTCTTAAAAGGTAGTTAGCATAGAGGATCCATTTCTAGTTCAGTTTGATCCTTACTACCTAAAGTAGAAGCCTCCGCGAGGCTCTTCTTAGCTTCCATAAATGTCTCCTTGGTGCATTCCAAGTCAAACTCAGGTTGCTTTGTAGGGGCTTTGCGAACCCATGTATTCTCCTCAGGTTGTTTCCCCTTATCTTCCCCTGTGGTTGCGGTGCTTCTGAGCAGCATGTTCACGTTGGGGTCTTCTTCACGCAGTTCAGATCTCATCATTTGTGTTATCACTTAGAACTAAAGGTTTGATGCATACAGTTACATGCCCTAGTCTGATGACAAAGGTCTATGTTTAAGCTGTTTTCATTTTTATTTGTCTCACTTAGGAATCGGAGTTTTAAAGGTTTTTAAGCTTAAATTAGACTCTGCTCCTATTGGCTTTCCTCCACTCATCATTATTCCATAGTCATGTCATGTCTATGCCAAGTCACCTTGTCTTTTAGTGATTCCACAGTGCAGTCTTATTTGCCCATTTCACAGCGCAATCATAGTCTAGCAGTTTCGTAGCGCGTAATGATTAAGCAGTTTCGCAGCGCATCATTAAAAAATATAACTAACAGCGTTGCGAAATCATGGATTCGTGCATTCCGCAGCAAATCTTTCCTAAAATGTCAAGTCCATAGGTGAGTCAGCATGTCCGTCCACTCATGTCAGTTTGAGTACCTCTTGAAATCATGCCTGAACGTTCATTTGCCGCTACTCCACCAATAGATTTTTGATATGCATGGGAATCTCATTCCCAAGAGATTTTACCGTGCATAGTCCTAATAATGGCCGTGAGTGTTACATGAGTAACCAGTCATGTTTCAAATTTGAATTTCAAGCGAGGCTGTTCAAGCGAGCCTGATTACAAACGGGGCTGAGTTAAAAAGGGAGGTGAACCACCTCGACCGGAATTGTTAAAATTTGGTTGTGAAGATTTCCAAGTAAGAATTTGGCCGTGAATATTTCGAAGTGAAGATGGAGAGAAAGGAGCACAGGTCCGGCAAATGCCAAAGGAATGAACCTGAAGGCCTGGACATA
>APFE031531200.1:0-33145 GCA_000404065.3 Pinus taeda
AAGAATGATCAGCTTCTGTCACAAATATCATATCACCCTAGGTCATTCAACAGCCTATTACCCTCAAGCCAATGGCCTGGCTGAGTCCTCAAATAAAAGCCTCATCAACATCATCAAAAAGGTCTTAGAGGAGAACAAAGAGAATTGGCATAAGAAGCTGGTAAATGCACTATGGGCAGATAGGTTGACCACTAAAAGATATATTGGTACTAGCCCATATGAGTTGGTGTATGGCCTGGAAGCTGTGTTCCCATCATATCTTGGGGTCCCTGTGATCAAATTTCTGCAGGAAATACAAGTTGAACCCAATGATATCTAGAGGAGGATCAATCAAACAATTCACTTACAGCAAACAAGGGAAGAAGTGTATCAGAGAACCTAGTTTCTACAAGAGAAGCTGAAAAAGGTGTTTGACAAAAGAACAAAAGTTGAAGACTTTTTCATAGGAAACAAAGTATTGAAATGGGACTCTAGGAGGGAAGACAAAGGGAAACATGGCAAATTTGACTTTCTGTGGAAAGGACAATTTGTAATTCAGGCTGTGCAAGGAAATAACACCTTTTTTCTAAAGAGTCTGGATGAGTCAAATAATGATGAAGGCCCAGTGAATGGGAGAATGGTCAAGCACTATTATGATCCATGAGCATAGCACATTCACATATTGTACATAAATATCTATATTTTCAACATTTTTCTTTTTACAACAGATAGATAAAAGAACAACCACAATAGATTTTGAAGAATGATCAGCAAAACTATATCAGAGATGACATAGATGCTTGAAAACGTCCACAAAAAAATTTGAGGAAGTTCTATAGAACAGAGAACCAATGATAAGCAGTGACACAGGTCAGCAAGACACAAAGTGGTGATTCTTGTACAAATGAGGTCATAAGACACTGCATACCAGCTCACTAGATTCAGATCAAAGGTGTCAATATTAGAGAGGATTCACTGCAGTAAGGAAAGGAAAATAAGGCCATCTGACCTGTTGTTCTTGGCCTTCCCCAGGAAAAGCCATCCCCAAGTGGAGCCACTGTTAGGTTCCTATACCAATAGGTTTCATCTTTCATGATTGACAGTGGAAGGGCTAAATATGTTCATCATTGCACGCTGCAAAGGTTCCATATTTTGTGTACATACTAGGAAAATTAAAAAATGAAAAGAGGGTATGCCTTAAAATAATAATCAAAAGGCAAGAAAATCAAATGGTCAAAAGAAAAGTGAAAATGAACCCCAAACTAAAGACCAGGAAAGTGGCCAGTCAAAATGCCACTACATTCTTTTGGCAGTGTCACACTCTACCAATACTGCTGCTAATCATACTTGATGGGTGGCCCAACAGTCTAAGGTGGACCATGCCATGTTTAAATTTCTTGTTAGAGAATAGAGAATGTTTCCTGTCCAAACAGCTCAAGCTTGGCAGATGACTAGCTAAGTAGAGAAATGAAGGAGCCCAACCGCTTAATCTGGGTCCTTGGAAGAAATAAGGGTAGATTTAGATAGGAGGGCAGTCAAAAGAAAAAGAGAACAATCAGGGTCTGCTAATCCAAGTGCACCCACATCAAGTGAAGAAACAATGTTAGGATTACTAGGTTGGGTAAGTAGTGCAAGGTTGCAGAAATGAAGGGCCATCACCAATTGGCTTATCAAGTGCAAGACTCATTCCATTCAGGGTATTGGCATCAGAGCAGAGGTTTGAGGACATAACATTGGAAGCATGTCTAATTTCCCCCTTTTTCCCCCAAACATCATTTACTAACATCCCCAAGGACCTTGAGATCTGCTCAAGTGTCCTGTTCCACTTCATTTCATGACAAAGTACCAGGTAAAACCATGAAGTTTAGTCAAGAGAAAGAAGCCACATTTTTTGTGAAAAAATATTTACTCTGATTTCCTCATCTTCCATTCCTAAGTTTTACTTCTTAAAAATTCGTCTTTGCCCCTACATTCACCTCACAAATGTCATATTATAACTGATGTATTATTTAGCTCCCTAAGCATCCCCCTTCCCTAATTCTATAAAGATCTATGTAAAATTCCCAAAAAGTCTATATAAATACCCTCCCCCTAGCACTATAGCTATACAACCCTCTCTTGGGGAATATTAACCCACGAGGGGTTAATATCAACCCTCCACCACCCTAAACTATGGGTTTTAAACCAAAACTTTGGTTAAAAAATAAAAAAATTGAAATCCCCGCCCTCATTAACCCTTCCTACCCTTTTTCCGTGCTAATACATTGGTTATAATGTTTTTTTAAATAAAAACATTTATAAACGGGCGCGATTACATTATACCCGCTACCCTAAAGTTTAAACCCACCCCACGCGCCATTTATTTAATCATAAGCCGCTGTCATGTCGCCTCCGCCGCCAACTGTTCGATCTTCGGCCCCACTGATCTAACGACTGGCAGTCAATCTTACCTGAGAGATGCCCGATGTTTTGCGTCTGGGGGATTGGCAGTTTTACCGTCGTACCCCCGCCACGCGTCGGCCTCCCGCAGTGTTCGGAGCCCTCCACCCTCATACCACTTACCGCCCTGGGGTGCTATGGGGAAACCACTTACCGCCCATCCCCTCTCACTAACATCACACACCCGTCAGCGGGATGTCACCCCCTCGTCTGCCACGACTGCTCCACGTCGCTTCCACGTCTGTCATCCACCCGCCTGCCCTGCCACCGTGTCATTGCCACCTGGCCACACACGTCAGCTGCCACGTCACCCTTCCGTACCGGGACCCACCGATGACGTCATGCTGACATCATCACCAAAAAGGCGCCAAAGGGCAAAAATTGCATAAAAAGTCGGGAAATGACCGTTTTATGTCATTTTAACTTACCGTTTGCAGAGCGTTGTGCATACGAAAGACATCGATTGCAGCCAAAATCGAGAATCTGTCCACCAAAGTTACTGCCGCCCTCGAAGTCAACTCAAATGCCTGCAATTGTCCCAGCTTGATACCTCCTGCACCAAAAAATCCAGGTATTTTGCCGCGGACGACCTACTTCACCCATATTTCTCCCATTTTTCTCCTAATTTCCTATAAAAAAACTCTACATAATCTCATCACAGTCAAATTATCCACTGAAACCACCCAAAAACTTGGTAAAATCCTAGCACCACAAGGCTCTGCAAGAAACCCGTGCCCTTCTGCGAAATTCACCATAAAAACTAATTGAAGAAGCCGAGCTACCGGCTAAAAGCCCATGTAACTGCACACTCATCCCTGTTTTCAAACTTTCCCTTGAAAAACCAGCTAATTAGCTTAAAACACTCTGGTTTCTTCCAACAGAGTGCCCCACAGTTCATCAAACCTGTAAAGAGTTTCCTCATACTCTCAGAGCTGCTCACTTTCAAACACAATTCAGTGGGCATTCCTCAGCCTTTGCACCAATCCTAAACTCAAGTAAATATCCAGTTAAAATCAAACATGGCCACTCCATCTGCTCTTAATGTTGCTCCTGTCAATCCACCCAATAAGGATCTTGAAGCTATGCCACTTGTGGACAGTGATTTCCTCATTGCAGATTTTGTGGTAGAGAGGAACCACTTACAAACCTTCTGCCAGCTAAGGAACAATCACTTGGACAACAATGACAGGTATGGCATCTGGGAGTCTAATCTGCCTACCTACTTCTTGCCATCTGTAAATGTCTTTCCTGAAGTCATTACCTCTGTGCAGAAAATTATGACCAGAAACTCAGAGATGTAAAGTCTCCATCTGGGAGCATCCTCTTTTACATAACTCCTGACTCCATCAATCAGATGCTGATTTACAAACAAACCGAGCTGCTATACCCTTTTTCCATAAAGTATTTGCTGGATGAGGGCTCCAAGCTCTCTAGCATGGACATTGCTGCAGTGGCCAAAACTTTCATGAGAGCAGATTGTCAGCCTTCTGGGCCACCTCCTTTTTCATATGCAAATTTCAATGAGGTAGGCAAGCTACTTGTGGACATGATATCCTTTTTCTTGGGGTTCTCCACAAATGAGCATGTTGATGAAATTGTTTTGGTCTTGTTATCTGCATATAGCCCTGGGAAGCCCCCTACTGTAAAATACAATTATGCCAAGTTTATTTCCAACCAGATACATGACCAACTAGTGAGACTGGACAGGGAAGCGATATTTAGATATTCATCATACATCTATCACCTCTTCATGTACTATCAGACATATTGCTTCCAGTTCCACATCAAGAAATTGGATTCACAGGGTGAGAGGAGATCTGTCATCTTCTGGTCTTCAGTTTTCCATCAAGTCCAGAACTCTCCCTACTCCTACTGTGAATTTATTGACCAATTTGTCTATCCAGTTACATGCCTCTCGAAGAGGTATCTTCCTGCCAGATTGTCCAAAGATATGCAAAAAATCTTACAGCTGTCCAGGAATTATAAAATAGGTGATTGGTATTTATACCAAAATCACACAGTCATCATGATCTATGGCTGTGAGCTATGTCCTTACAGGCTCCCAAGGTATGTGCCTATGAGATTGTTTGCCTTGGAATACTATAGGCAACTCATCAATTCTGACCTTACACACTTCCACAGTGCCAAGAAGAAAGCCAATCTCAAATTCATAGACCACCTAGGCCCCTTCATCATGAACAAGAAAGATGGTTGGCAAGAAGCTGATCAAATATTGGGGCAAAAGCTTAAACTCAAAAGGAGCTTCTGGTGGGTCCCTTATGACCCTGAAGGCTTTATCAGTGCTAGGAGAGTCGAGTATAGGCTGCTAGCCTATAAACATTGTCCATATCCACAAATAGAATACTTTGCCAACCAAGATGGATGGGTGCTTGATACAATAGTAGAGGAATTTACTCAGGAAGAGAAAATGGAGCAGACTGTGAAAGATTTAGAGGAAACTATTGACTTGGATTCTTGTCAGCAGGTCATATTCAAGCAACCAGTCCAAGTGGGAGAAGGCACATCCACTGCTGCAGCTACACAGACTACCCAGCAAGCATCTACAACCACCACTACAGCAAAAGGCAAAGAGATAATGGATGAACAGCAAGAGACAGAGGCAGGGCAGCCCAGCACTTCAAAGGATCAAAGTCAAGGGCAAGCCCCTTTACAGCAAACTGAACCACCCCAAATCCCAGTTTTGCAAACACCTCTCAATGAAGAGAGAGGCAAAAAACGTGATAGAGAGCAGGTCACACCTCCATGTGGGTCAACACAGCAACCAGAGGCCAAGAGGCCAAGAATTGACCCTGAAACCGAGGAAGAAGACATCAGTGAAGAAAGAGCAGAAAGCCAAAACAGAGAAAGACAATCCAGCCAGCAGACTGCCACTAGTTCATTTCAGTAGGAACAGGCCATGCAGCAAAGCACAGAGGTATCCTCCTCAAGTCAGCAGGGCAAGCAACCAGCTGGTATGAAAGGGGGTTTCATGGAGATCAAGGCACAAAATGAATTGTTGAGAGTACAACTCTATGTTCAATTCTTGAAGGCAACCCCCTCCAAAAAACAAAGATTGATGGCTGCTTATGATATCAAGGAGGAAAAAATGATTTTTACACATTTAAAGCCTAAAGTTCCACATCCCAAAACCTCTGCAGATTACCTAAGAACAAACTTGGAGGTATTTTCTAAAGACATACATCCAATGGATCAAATAGAGCTGCACAAGCAAACAGGGGAAATGGTCTATGCTACGCTTGCAGACAAGGCCATGCTAGCCCATCAGTTAAAAGAATCACTGAAAAATACTAATACACAGTTGGATTTGGAAAGAATGTCTTCCACTGCAAAGGACAACAGAATAAAAACATTGGAAGACATAATCATTGATCTGGGACATGATCCAAAAGATCCAAAGGGTGTTAGGGCCCTTATGAAAAAGGAGGATGATATTGCTGCACTCAAGAAACAGGCAAAGTTGCCTGCAACTATTCACCCTGACACTGCAGAACTTGCATAGGAAAAACAACTTGATGACACCATGGATTTACTTATGAAGATGAATCAAGGAATACTAGAGATAGAAGGATAATTGGAGAAAGCATGGCAAGGTAGACAGGGAGAATCAACCTCCCAGCCCCCTCAAACTTCTACAACTCTTGGCCCTGGCTCTCCTTCACAAGAAGCAGCAGCCCCTCCTTCCATTCCAGCAACAACCACAGCCACATCAGCAACAGAGGCAACAGCAGCAATAGCAGCAGCAGAATCTAGCATGAGTATGGAGGACTTGATGAAAGCTGTCAAAGAACTTGAGGTTCAGGTGACAGAAATCAGTGAAGCCAAAGATAGACTGGCCAAGCTAGAGGCCAGCTATGACAAGTCCAAGATGACTGTAGCAGAGAAGCAGAGAGAAATAAAAGCCTTGGAAGCCAAAGTGAAAGCTTTGGAAAAAGAATTGCTTCTAGGAAAAACTCTAGCAGAAATCAAGAAGATAATTTGGGCCAAAATTGGCCAATCAATCCATGACCAATGGAGGTCAATCCAGGCAATACATGAGCAAATTGAACTGATAAGCATAGCTCATGTTGAAATACAAAGGGCCAGAACAACACTAGGAATCATGCCTGAGTAGGCCAATAAGATGATACATTTCCTCAATACCCACACTAGGGAGGAATTGGCAGCACTAGAAATAAACAGCAGAACAGACACTATCCTGACAGCTAAGAAAGTGTTGACTTTGAGGAATTTCACTCAAACACTAGAAAGAAAATGTCAGGATATGAAGGCAAAAATTGATGAATTCAGGGCAAAAATGACAGTATTACAGGATAAAGGACTGCCAAGCTTAGTGACTGGCACATGACAACTGCTGTCATATGATCAGTATATCACAAGGATCAACAATTATGTTGAGAATCAAATCACAACATCCAGCAGCTCCACAGAAGAAGCAGGGCCTCCCTCTGGGCAGTCTTTGTATGATAAATTAGAAAATCTATTTTTTATTGAGCATGAGATAAATCATTTGTTTGAGGTACCTCCAAATTTTTACAGATATACTGAAGCAGATGAAACACTGGTAAAAATAAGGAGACATCAGCTACCTCCAGTTGATTGGTGGCAGGCAATGCTGGAAATTCTGCCCAGGTGATCCCATCATATTATTCCTTTTTGTGAAAATTCAGATCTCAGTCACAGTACAGGTCAGCAGACAATTCAGCACGCAGATGTCACAGGAAGCATCCGTATAGTGACTCACCAAAGCACTCAGACATCAGGCTCAACTAACGTAGAATTAAAGGCACAGCTACAACCAACTTTCTTGAGCCAAAAAGTCAAAAGTTGTCTGACAGAAAGATAGCCGCCATCTCAACATTAAATGCTGTAGTTATATCTTTCATTTACTTTTTGTAAGAGAGTTGGTGGTGCAATTTATTGCACAATAACTCACTATTGAGATATTTTGTATCCTATTTTGTATATATATCCCCTCAAATAACGTATTGAGGGTCGGTTGTAGTGAAACTCTTTCAGAAGAGCTATATTGTATATCTGAGACTTTTTTGTGCTAATACAAATTGCAGGTGGAGTTCCTGGTTCCTATACTGTCTGAAGGTGGAAATGAATGGCTTTGTTGTGTTGCAGAATTCCTGTGTCATTTGCTGGAACAGTAAGTTATTCTAAACTGTGTTCTTGTTTTTCTGTGTATGCCATAATTCATATATGTTCATGATCATAGTAAATAGAAAAAAAGAATAGCTTAGGATTTGTTTGAAAACACCCTATGCTCAATCTCTATTTCTAAATATGTTTTCTTCTGGATTAGCCATGGATATGAATTCTTAATTGCTCATGTCTAAACTAATTCTATCACTTGTGAATATTGTTTAAGAATTCTTAACTGCTCTTAAGCAATACTTTCATTTTTCCCTTGTTAGCATAGTGAAAGATTCTCAATTGCCTTTCACTCACTAATTCCATAACTTCATTACAAAATCTTAAAAATTGTTCAACAGATGCCTTTCTGGCTTTGCAGCAATACTTTGTCTTCATAAACACACTTCAGCAGCACACTACCTGAACTCCATTGCCCAATGGCCCTAACTGTTTTGTAACCTATACCTCAACTCTGTTTGAATTCACCAACCAACCAAATTTAAAACAAAACCAGCACACCATAACTAGCCTAAAATCATCCACCAACAAAGCTAAATCATAAAGAGAGAGCCCTCTCTGGTTGCAGGTAGGCTAGGACCTGTAACTAAAAGATTGGTTAGTGGTTACCTTGGCTGTATTCCCTTTAGCAAGCAGGGAACAACCTGAGTGATAACATCATTGGCGACTCCGCTGGGGACTTATTTCAAATTACCAATTGCAAGGAAATAAGCTTCCTGTTTAACCTTCTCATAGAATACCAAGGAAACAAAACTCAGAAGCTGGCTCCAAAGAAGAAATCTCGTTACACTAGGTCCAACCCTGACCCTAATCCCCCAGTTGTCTTTGAAAACCCCAATTTAATCTCCAAGATCTTAAAAGAACAGGAGTAGCTAGGAGAGCTCTCAGACTCAGATACAGAACCAATTCAGCAGAGCTATATTCCTACTCCTATCAAAGCATCAGTTCATCCTCACATAACCCCCACTTATCCTAGTTCCTCATCCACTTCCCAAGGTAGTTTCCCCACTCCTCCATCCCCAACACACCTTACTCCTATTATCCCTGTTGTTCCAGCTGTTCCACTCCTTCTTGCTGTCCCTTTTATCCTGCAAATATGGCTAGATATGCTCCTTTACACCTACCTGCAAATCAGGGGCTATGCCCAAGACTATCAGCAAAATCACTTACTTGGAATGGTAACTGGCACTATACAGCCCACAACACACAAGAGAATGCAGGACTATTTTGAGAACTATGAGATAGATGATGAAGATGTAAGAATGAAATTTTTTGTGCAAAGTTTGACAGGGGATGTAAGGAACTGGTTTAGGTCTCTAGCTGCAAATTCTATACTCAATCATGATGCCTTATGACACAACAGTCTATGAAGTACACAAACAATACAAGTTAAGAAGTAGAACCATAGATATACCTGAGAATACCAAACAAACAAACACCAAACTGCCCAAAAAATCTAGTGATAAGTCTGTCTTAACAGAGTCCTCAGATAAAAAACTCCAAAGGGAGGTCACAGTGGAAGATGTATCTGATATACAGCCTCCAGTAAAACCTACATCTACACCATTTCTTCCAACAAAAATCTTAGGCAGACCTCTAGAAAACAGACCCAATTCAAGCTTACCCCAAAACAGTGTACCTGACCAGGACAAAGTCACCCAAAATTCAACAGAAAAGGAAAAACTTGCTGCTCACAATATAAAAGTTCAGATGGAAAAGCCTTTCAATCTTGAAACAGAAATTGGCAAACTGAAAATAGCAATTCCTCTTTCTGAACTAGCCAAACATGACGTCTTCAGACAACAAATCAACAGATCATTACAAGTACCAGAAAATAGGGATGCAGTTAATATTCTGGATGATCAACTAGAGCTGATTTTTAGCTCAGAAGTCAATGGAAAATCAGTGGATGGAGGTACCCCTCCATTTTATGTAAGCCTAAACATCCATGACAAGGTGCTACAAAATGCCATGTTTGACTCAGGGGCCTCTCATAACCTAATGCCCAAATCAGTAATGGAAAAACTTGACCTAGACATCACCAGACCCTATAAAGATTTGTTTTCATTTGATTCCAGCCAAGTGAGATGTCTAGGCCTGATCAAAGACCTTTGTGTATCCCTAGTCCAATATCCAACCAAAACAATTTTAATGGATGTGGTAGTAGCTGACATTCCACCCAAATATGGTAGCTCTTATCAAGATCATGGGGTGCCAAACTCCAAGGATCTCTGCAACTAGACATGTCATATGCCACAATTTCAGTCTTTGGCCAACCAAAGAGACTATACCGAGAAACACTGATGAAATATGTGGTCAACAGTTAGGAGAAGCCCCAAAACTTCCCAATCTACTCCATTCATTCAGACATGGACTCATTCATACTGTACAATGCTGATATATGTGTCCCAAAACTGAGGTCAAGCTCCTAAAAACAACAGAAACGAGGCACATAAATGAAAAGTCTACTGCTCAAGATCAAAAGATCACTGATGTGAGCAAACCTACACATTCTGCTGATAATATATCACAAGAATCACCAAAACTAGACCAGCCCACTGAACAAATATGTAAATCCATGGAAAGAAACATTGATCAAGAGATCTTGTGGTGTTTAGAATTTGATGGGTCACTAAACAAGCTAGGAGCAGGAGCAGGGGTTTGGATACACAATACTCAAAATGACCATGCTCTAGGTCATGCATTTAGGCTTAACTTCAGATGTACAAACAACATGGCCGAATATGAAGCCCTTTTGCTAGGTCTCAAACTGATTAAGAGTCTTGGAGTGAACAAAGTTTCCATATTGGGTGATTCAGACCTAATTATACAACAGATAAAGGGAACTTTTGTCACAAATGATCCCAGGCTAAGGTCTTATAGGATAGCAGTAACAGACTTGCTCAACAGCTTCTTGGAATATCAGCTCACCAAAATACCTAGAAGCCACAACTTGCATGCTCATAGTTTGGCAACTTTTGCAAGCACTTGTAAACTTCCTTTTGGGCCTAACCACCAGTTCACTGCTGAGATTAAACATAGGCCTTCTGTTCCAGACAATATAGATAATTGGCAAGTATTTGAGAATGATACTCAGATAAATAATTTTTTGACCATGAAGGAGGAATTCTAAAACTTAAACATAGACACAAGCATTGGGGATGATCAACACCAAATTGATGAACTTAGCACAAGTATATCAGCTGAAACAGCAGATCTGATATTACATCCTACAACCTTTGACTCTGCCAATTTATAGAAGCTAAAACTAGCAAATCTTGATGAAATTATTGAAGAAGAAACTGAAGTGATTCAGTTAAAGGATAATTTCTTGCCCACAGGTCTTACTCCTTTAGAAGACATTTTTGATTCAAATGACATCCCTAAGAAACCAAAGATGCAACCCATCAATGCAGAAATTGAGGAGTATAATATTGGGACCACTGAAAATCCCAAAATGGTCAAGCTCTCTAGAACCTTACCTCCTGATAAGAAATCAAAATATATTAAACTGTTCAAAGAGTTTCAAGATGTGTTTGCCTGGAGTTATGAGGACCTTAAATCCTATGATACTACAGTTATCCAACACACAATACCCCTGAAAGAAAACCAGAAACCCTTTAAACAGAAACTGAGAAGAGTGAATCCAGCCCTTCTTCCCCTAATTGAAAAGGAAATAAAACGAATGTATGAAGCTGGAATCATTGCACCTATAAGATTTTCTGAATGGATTTCTAACCTTGTACCTAAAAGAAAGAAAAATGGGGAGATAAGACTTTGTGTTGATCTGAGAAATTTAAACAAAGTCTCTCTCAAAAACCACTACCCCTTGCCAAAAATGGATCACATCTTACAAAGGGTAGTGGGAGCTTCAAGGATCTCACTACTGGATGGCTTCTTAGGATTCAATCAAATTTTAGTTCACCCTGATGATCAAGATAAAACAACTTTCACCACACCTTGGGGAACTTTCAAATATGTCAAAATGCCTTTTGGACTTAAGAATGCTGGAGCCACATTTCAAAGGGCAATGGACATAGCCTTTACTGAAGAAATCCATGATTTCTTAGTCATATACCTTGATGATCTAACAACCTTCTCAAAATCAGACCAAGAACATTTAAAATGCCTCAGACAAGTGTTCTTAATTTGCAGAAAGTATGGCATTTCTTTGAACCCAAAGAAATCACTATTTGGCCTGGAAGAAGGCAAACTCCTAGGCCATATAATTTCAAAGGATGGCATAAGAATTGAACCTGATAGGATTCAAGCTACACTTCAGGTCCCCCATCCAAGAAACATCAAAGAATTGTAAGCCTTTTTAGGAAAAAATAATTTCCTAAGAAGATTTATTCCTAACTTTGTTGAGCTGATAAGATTGTTGAACACTATGCTCAAGAAATATGCCAAGGTCAAATGGACAGTTGAGGCTAAACAAGCTTTTGAAGAAATCAAGATAGCTTTAACAAAAACACATGTTCTTACAAGCCCTAGTTTTGATAGAGATTTTATAATCTTCTCCTTTTCTTCTGAACATACAGTTGCTGCTGTCTTACTGCAAAAAGATGACTTGGGATGTGAAAAACCTATTGCCTTTTTCAGTAGAGCCCTTAGGGATGCCCCACTCAAGTACAAGATCATGGAAAAGCAAGCATATGCCCTTGTAAAAGCCATAAAGGATTTCAGAGTTTACATCCTGTACTCTCACATAGTTGCATATGTGCCCAATGCAGTAGTCAAAGACATTTTAACTCAAGAGGGAATTGAAGGCAAGAGGGGCAAATGGATTGCCAACATTCTGGAATATTATATAGAAATCAAACCAACAAAACTTATAAAAGGACAAGGGCTAGCTAAACTAATGACTGAAAATAATTTCCAAGCCCTTGACATCAATGAACTGGATAACGAACAGGAGATGGCGACTCCACAGATCAATCAAGCCTTTTTACAATCACCTTGGTATGCTGACATATGTTTTGTATTATTAAACCTGCAAGCTCCTCCAGGGTTATCCAGAACCAAAAATAGATTTTTAAAAATGAAATCTTCAAAATTTTGTATCTTAGATAATGTTTTATTTTGGAAAAATCATGAAGGTGTCCTGCTTAACTGCCTGACTTCAGATGAAGCTGATAAGGTCCTCAGAGAATTTCATGCAGGAGATTGTGGAGGGCATTTATATTGGAAATCAACAGCTGATAAAATCCCGAGGGCTGGATTTTACTGGCCCTCCCTGTTTGATGATTCAAAAAAGTTTGTGATGTCATGTCATAAATGTCAGATCTTTGAAGGGAATAAAAAGTTACTTCCCTTACCCCTCAAGCCCATTTCAACTAAAAATCCATTTCTACAATGGGGCTTAGACTTCATTGGGGAAATTCACCCTTCACCCTCAGGTCAGCATAGATGGATCCTGACAGCTATTGATTACTTCACCAAATGGATAGAGGCCATACCTTGCAGACAAGCAAATGACTCAATTATCATACAGTTCCTAGAAACCAATATCTTGTCTAGATTTGGCTGCCCAGACAAAATCATAACAGACAATGCAGCCGCCTTTAAATCCAAAAGAATGATCAGCTTCTGTCACAAATATCATATCACCCTAGGTCACTCAACAACCTATTACCCTCAAGGCAATGGGCTAGCTGAGTCCTCCAATAAAAGCCTCATCAATATCATCAAAAAGGTCTTGGAGGAGAACAAAAAGAATTGGCACAAGAAGCTGGTAAATGCACTATGGGCAGATAGGTTGACCACCAAAAGATCTATTGGTACTAGCCCATATGAATTGGTATATGGCCTGGAAGCTGTGTTCCCATCATCTCTTGGGGTCCCTGTAATCAAATTGCTGCAGGAAATACAAGCTGAACCCAATGATATCCAGAGGAGGATCAATCAAACAATTCACTTACAACAAACAAGGGAAGAAGTGTATCAGAGAACCCAGGTTCTTCAAGAGAAGTTGAAAAATGTGTTTGACAAAAGAACAAAAGCTGAATACTTTTTCATTGGAAACAAAGTATTGAAATGGGACTCTAGGAGGGAAGACAAAGGGAAACATGACAAATTTGACTTTCTGTGGAAAGGACCATTTATAATTCAAGCTGTGAAGGCAATAACACATTTTTTATAAAGAGTCTGGATGAGTCAAATAATGATGAAGGCCCAGTGAATGGGAGAATGCTCAAGCACTATTATGATCCATGAGCATAGCACAGTCACATATTATACATAAATATCTATATTTTCAGCATTTTTCTTTTTTACAGCACATAGATAAAAGAAAAACTACAATAGATTTTGAAGAATGATCAGCAAAATTATATCAAAGATGACATAGATGCTTGAAAAGCTCCACAAACAAATTTGAGGAAGGTCTACAGAACAGAGAACCGATGATAAGCAGTGACACAGGTTAGCAAGACACAAAATGGTAGTTCTTGAACAAATAAGGCCATTTGACCTACTGTTCTTGGCTTTCCCTAGGAAAAGCCATCCACAAGTGGAGCCGCTGTTAGGTTCCTATACCAATAGGTTTCATCTTTCATGATTGACAGTGGAAGGGCTAAATATGTTCATCATTGCAGGCTGCAAAGGTTCCATATTTTGTGTACATGCTATGAAAATTAAAAAATGAAAAGAGGGTATGCCTTAAAAGAATAATCAAAAGGCAAGAAAATCAAAATGGTCAAAGAGAAAAGTGAAAATGAACCCAAACCAAAGACCAGGAAAGTGGCCAGTCAAATGCCACTACTAATCTTTTGGCAGTGTCACACTCTACAATATTTACCGCTAATACTACTTAATGGATGGCCAATAGTCTAAACGGGACCATGCCATGTTTAAATTGCTTGTTGCAGAATAGAGAATGTTTCCTATCCAAACAGCTCAAGCTTGGCAGATGACTAGCTAGGTAGAGAAATGAAGGAGCCCAACTGCCTAATCTGGGTCCTTGGAAGAAATAAGGGTAGATTTAGATAAGAGGGCAGTCAAAGAAAAAGAAAACAATCAGGGTCTGCTAATTCAAGTGCACCCACTTCAAGTGAAGAAAAATGTTAGGATTACTAGGTTGGGTAAGTAGTGCAAGGTTGCAGAAATGAAGGGCCATCACCAGTTGGCTTATCAAGTGCAAGACTCATTCCATTCAGGGTATTGGCATCATAGCAGAGGTTTGAGGACATAACATTGGAAGCATGTCTAATTTCCCCCTTTTTCCTCCAAACATCATTTACTAACATCCCCAAGGACCTTGGGATCTGCCCAAGTGTCCTTTTTCACTTCATTCCATGACCAAGTACCAAGTCAAACTATGGAGTCTAGTCAAGGGAAAGAAGCCACATTTTTTTCTGTAAAAACCTTTATTCTCATTTCCCTCATCTTTCATTCCTAAGTTTTACTTCTTAAAACTTAGTCTTTGCCCCTACACTCACCTCACAATGTCATATTAACAACTAATGTACTATCTAGCTCCCTAAGCATCCCCCTTCCCTAATTCTATAAAGATCTATGTAAAATTCCCAAAAGTCTATGTAAATACCCTCCCCCTAGCACTATAGCTATACAACCCTCTCTTGGGGAATATTAACCTACCAGGGGTTAATATTAACCCTCTGCCACCCTAAACTATGGGTTTTTGTTAAAAAGCTATGGCTAAAACTCAAAAAATTGAAATCCCCGCCGTCATTAACCCTTCCTACCCCTCTTTCTGCCCTAAATACATTGGTTATAATGTTTTTTAAATAAAAACATTTATAAATGGGTGCGATTAAACTAAACCCGAAATCCTAATGTCAAAAACCCACCCCGCACCATTTATTTAAAAATGATTATTATAATTCGGCGGGTCCCCCTATCTTAATGCGCCATCACATCGTAATTTCCGTCGACCGTTCGGTCGCCAGCCTACCCGATCTAACGATTCGTGGTCATTTTCACCCAAGAGATACCCAACCTTTTGTGTCCGGGGGATTGGACGTTTCACTGCCGTACCCCCGCCACGCATCGGCCTCCCGTAGTGTTCGGAGCCCCCCCCCCCCCCCCCCCACCCCCCTCATACCACTTACCGCCCTGGGGTGCTCCGGGAAACCGCTTACACCCATCCCCTCTCGCTGACGTCACACCCCCGTCAGCGTGACGTCACCCCCTCGTCCGCCACCACTGCTCCATGTCGCCTCCATGTCGGCCATGCACCCGCCTGCCCTGCCACCGTGTCACCGCCACCTGGCCACCCACGTCAGCCGCCAAGTCACCCTGCCGTACCCGGACCCACCGATGACGTCATGCTGACGTCATCACCAAAAAGGCGCCAAAGGGCCAAAATTGCATAAAAATTCGGGAAATGACCATTGTTTGTCATTTTAACTCGTCGTTACCGGAGCAGTCTGCATGCAAAAGACGTTGTTTACTACCGAAATCGAGAATTCGTCCACCAAAGTTGTTGCTGCCCTCAAAGTCGACCCAAATACCTGAAATTGATCCAGCTTGATGCCTCCTACACCGAAAAATCCAAGTATTTGCCGCAGGAAACCTACTTCATCCATATTTCTCCCATTTTTCTCCTAATTTCCTGTAAAAAACTCTGCATAAGCTCCTCACAGATAAATTGTCCACTGAAACTACCCAAAAACCTGGTAAAATCCCTGCACCACAAGACTCTGCAAGAAACCTGTGCCCTCCTGTGAAATTCACCATAAAAACTAATTGAAGGAGCCGAGCTACCGGCTAGAAGCCCATACAATTGCACACTCATCCCTGTTTTCAAAATTCCCCTCGCAAAAAACTAGCTAATTAGCCTAAAAACACTCTGGTTTCTTCCAACGGAGTGCCCCACAGTTTATCAAACCTGTAAAGAGTTTCCTCATACTCCCATAGCTGCTCACTTGCAAACACAATTCAGTGGGCATTCCTCAGCCTTTGCACCAATCCTAAACTCAAGTAAATATCCAGTTAAAATCAAACATGGCCACTCCATCTACTCTTGATGTTGCTCCTGTCAATCCACCAAGTAAGGAGCTTGAAGCTATGCCACTTGTGGACAATGATTTCCTCATTGCAGATTTTGTGGTAGAGAGGAATCACTTACGGACCTTCTACCAGCTAAGGAACAGTCACTTGGACAACAGTGACATGTATGGGATCTGGGAGTCTAATCTGCTTACCTACTTCTTGCCATCTGTAAATGTCCTTCCTGAAGTCATTCACTTCTGTGCAGAAAATTATGACCAGAAGCTCAGAGTTGTAAAGTCTCCATCTGGGAGAATCCTCTTTTACATAACTCCTGATTCCATCAATCAGATGCTGAATTACAAACAAACCCAGCTGTTATACCCTTTTTCCATAAAGTATTTGCTGGATGAGGGCTCCAAGCTCTTTAGCATGGACATTGCTGTAGTTGCCAAAACTTTCATGAGAGCAGACTGCCAGCCTTCTGGGAAACCTCCTTTTTCATATGCAAACTTCAATGAGGTAGGCAAGTTGTTGGTGGACATGTTAACCTCTGTGCTGGGGTTCTCCACAAATGAGCATGTTGATGAAACTGTGTTGGTCATGCTATCTGCATATAGCCCTAGGAAGTCCCCTGCTGTAAAATACAATTATGCCAAGTTTATTGCCAACAAGATACATGACCAACTGGTGAGGCTGGACAGGAAAGAAATATTCAAATATTCATCATACATCTACCACCTCTTCATGTACTATTAAATAGATTGCTTCCAGCGCCACATCAAGAAACTAGATTCACAAGGTGAGAGGAGATATACCATCTTCTGGTCTTCAGCCTTCCACCAAGTCCATAACTCTCCCTATTCCTACTGTGAATTTATTGACCAATTTGTCTATCCAGTCACATGCCTCTTGAAGAGGTCTCCTCCTGCCAGATTGTCCAAAGATATGCAGAAAATCTTGCAGTTGTCCAGGAATTATAAAATAGGTGATTGGTATTTATACCAAAATCACACAGTCATCAGGATCTATGGCTGTGAGCTCTGTCCGTACAGGCTCCCAAGGTATGTGCCTATGAGATTGTTTGCCTTGGAATACTATAGGCAACTCATCAATTCTGACCTTACACACTTCCACAGTGCCAAGAAGAAAGCCAATCTCAAATTCAGAGACCACCTAGGCCTATTCATCATGAACAAGAAAGATGGTTGGCAAGAAGCTGATCAAATATTGGGGCAAAAGCTTAAACTCAAAAGGAGCTTCTGGTGGGTCCCTTATGACCCTGAAGGCTTTATCAGTGCTAGGAGAGTCAAGTATAGGTTTCTAGCCTATAAACATTGTCCATATCCACAAATAGAACACTTTGCCAACCAAGATGAATGTGTGCCTCATACAATAGTAGAGGAATTTACTCAGGAAGAGAAAATGGAGCAGACTGTGAAAGACGTAGAAAAAACTCTTGACTTGGATTCTTGTTAGCAGGTCATATTCAAGAAACCAGTCCAAGTAGGAGAAGGCACATCCACTACTGCAGCTGCACAGACTACCCAGCAAGCATCTACAACCACCACTACAACAAAAGGCAAAGAGATAATGGATGAACAGTAAGAGACAGAGGCAGGGCAGCCCAGCACCTCAAAGGATCAAAATCAAGGGCAAGCCCCTTTACAACAAACTGAACCACCCAAAATCCCAATTTTGCAAACACCTCTCAATGAAGAGAGAGGCAAAAAACGTGATAGAGAGGAGGTGACACCTCCAAGTGGGTCAACACAGCAGCCAGAGGCCAAAAGGCCAAGAATTGACCCTGAAACCGAGGAAGAAGACATCAGTGAGCAAAGAGAAGAAAGCCAAAGCAGAGAAAGACAGTCTAGCCAGCAGACTGCCACTAGTTCATTTCAGCAGGAACAGGCCATGCAGCAAGGCATGGAGGTATCCTCCTCAAAGCAGCAGGACAAGCGACCAACTGGAATCAAAGGGGGTTTCATGGAGATCAAAGCACAAAATGAATTGTTGAGAGTACAACTCTATGATCAATTATTGAAGAACACACCCTCCAAGCAGCAGAGATTGATGGCATCATATGACATCAAGGAGGATAAGATGATTCTTACTCATCTTAAGCCTAAAACCCCGAAGCCTAGATCATCTGCAGACTACACCAAAACAAGTCTAGAGGTCCTCTCCAAGGACATACACCCCATGGATCAGATAGAGCTGCACAAACAGACTGGGGAAATGGTGTATGCCACACTTGCAGACAGGGCCATGCTTGCCCATCAGTTAAAATAATCACTAAAGAACACAAATACATAGTTGGATTTGGAAAGGATGTCTTCCCAGGCCAAGGACAACAAAATAAAAACATTGGAAGACATAATCATGGATCTGGTACATGATCCAAAAGATCCAAATGGTGTTAGGGCCCTTATGAAAAAGAAGGAGGATGATATTGCTGCACTCAGGAAACAGGCAAAGCTGCCTGCAACTATTCACCCTGACACTGCAGAGCTTGCACAGGAAAAACAACTTGATGACACCATGGATTTACTTATGAAGATGAATCAAAGAATACTAGAGATGGAAGGAGAATCGGAGAAAGCATGGCAAGGAAGACACAGAGAATCAGCCTCCCAGCCCCCACAAGCTTCTAAAACTCTTGGTCCTGCCCCTCCTACCATTCCAGCACCAACTACAGCCACAACAGCAACAGAGGCAACAAAGGCAACAGTAGCAGCAGAATCTAGCATGAGTATGGAGGACTTGATGAAAGCTGTCAAGGAGCTTGAAACTCAAGTGACAAAAATAAATGAAGCCAAAGATAGACTGGCCAAGCTAGAGGCTAGCTATGACAAGTCCAAGATGATTGTAGCAGAGAAGCAAAGAGAAATAAAGGCCTTGGAGGCCAAAGTAAAAGCTTTGGAAAAAGAGTTGCTTCTAGGCAAGACCTTGGTAGAAATCATGAAGATAATTTGGGCCAAAATTGGCCAATCAATCCATGACCAATGGAGGTCAATCCAGGCAATACATGAGCAAGTTGAACTGATAAACATAGCTCATGTTGAAATACAAAGGGCCAGAACAACACTAGGAATCATGCCTGAGTAGGCCAATAAGATGATACATTTCCTCAATACCCACACTAGGGAGGAATTGGCAGCTCTAGAGATAAACAACAGAACAGACACTATCTTGATAGCTAAAAAAGTGCTGACTTTGAGGAATTTCACTCAAACACTAGAAATAAAATGTCAGGATATGAAGGCAGAAATTGATGAATTCAGGGCAAAAATGACAGTATTACAGGATAAAGGACTGCCAAGCTTAGTGACTGGCACTAGACAACTGTTTTCATATGATCAATATATCACAAGGATCAACAATTATGTTGAGAATCAAATCACAACATCCAGCAGCTCCACAGAAGAAGCAGGGTCTCCCTCTGGGCAGTCTCTGTATGATAAATTAGAAAATCTATTTTTTATTGAGCATGAGATAAATCATTTTCTTGAAGTACCTCCAAATTTTTACAGATATACTGAAGCAGATGAAACACTGGTAAAAATAAGAAGACATCAGCTACCTCCAACTGATTGGTGCCAGGCAATGCTGGAAATTCTGCCTAGGTGATCCCACTATATTATTCCTTTTTGTGAAAATTCAGATCCCAGTGACAGTATAGGTCAACAGACAATTCAGCACGCAGATATCACAGGAAGCATCCGTACAGTGACTCACCAAAGCACTCAGACAACAGGCTCAACTAACGCAGAATTAAAGGCACAACTACATCCAACTTTCGTGAGCCAAAAAGTCAAAAGTTGTCTGACAGAAAGATAGCTACCATCTCAACATTAAATGTTGTAGTTATATCTTTCATATACTTTTTGTAAGAGAGTTGGTGGTGCAATTTATTGCACAATAACTCACTATTGAGATATTTTGTATCCTATTTTTGTATATATATCCCCTCAAAGAATGTATTGAGGGTCTTTTGTAGTGAAACTCTTTCAGAAGAGCTATATTGTATATCTGAGACATTTTTGTGCTAATACAAATTTCTGGTGGAGTTCCTGGTTCCTATACTGTCTGAAGGTGGAAATGAATGGCTCTGTTGTGTTGCAGAATTCCTGTGTCATTTGCTGGAACAATAAGTTATTCTGAACTGTGTTCTTGTTTTTCTGTGTATGCCATAATTCATATATGTTCATGATCATAGTAAATAGAGAAAAAGAATAGGTTAGGATTTGTTTGAATACACCCTATGCTCAATCTCTATTTCTAAATATGTTTTCTTCTGGATTAGCCATGGATATGAATTCTTAACTGCTCATGTCTAAACTAATTCTATCACTGTGAATATTGTTTAAGAATTCTTAACTGCTCTTAAGCAATACTTTCATTTCTCTCTTGTTAGCATAGTGAAAGATTCTCAATTGCCTTTCACTCACTAATTCCATAATTTCATTACATAATCTAAGAAATTGTTCCACAGATGACTATCTGGCTTTGCAGCAACACTCTGCCTTCAAAACATACTTCAGCAGCACACTTCCTTGAACTCCATTGCTCAATGGCCCTAACTGTTTTGTAATCTATACCTCAATTCTGTTTGAATTCACCAACCAACCAAATTCAAAACAAAACCAGCACACCATAAGTAGCGTAAAATCATCCACCAACAAAGCTAAATCATAAAGAGAGAGCCCTCTCTGGTTGCAGGTAGGATAGGACCTGTAACTAAAATATTGGTTAGTGGTTACCTCAGCCATATTCCCTTTAGGAAGCAGGGAACAACCTGAGTGATAACAGGTGGCATCCTGAATATCGGGAATGATATACCCGATTGCATCTGTAAGGCATTTGAGGGCAGATCTTTGGCTGTGCAACTTGACTAAAAAGAACCAATAGGCATCCCATGTCAAACTGTTAATTCCTGCGATTAACCTTCCATTTTTCTCTAGCTCTGGCTAACATGACTGCTCCAATATTTTAGCTACTATCAATTTGCCTGGAGTACATTGAGAAATCATGTTAGACAAGTAAAGAGTATTATTAACCAATTCAACCAAATTACTAGTGGTTGTTTTGCATCTTAAAATCGCTCTTTCTGCCTTCATTAACTGAGACTGCCATTATGTAAATAATATCTCTTTATGCGATTCTAGAATCCTTGGTAAATTAGCCGCCTGTCCCTGATCGGTATCTTGCCATTCAAGAAAATTAGTCAATGTTTCTTCAGCTTGATCCAAGTCTGTTCTAGCCTTTTCTGCTTTCTCACTTATTGATGTAGTTTTTTAAAGTTAAATCGCATAATGGTTCCGCCTGGGCGATTTGCTGACATAAAAGTTTTATCTGATTTATCAATCCCTTGTTTATCTGAAATGCTTCTACTTTAAATTCACTTATCTGTGGAAGCTTCTTTGTTTTCTCTAACTAGGCTGATAACTGAGCAATCTACTCATCTTTTGACTTCAACATTTGTTCATTTGATGCTTTTAGTTGCACCAATGCCTCAGATAGTTGCTTTTGCTTTTGAACTACGCTGTCATCAATTCTCTGTTTCTCTTCCTGCAATTGTTTAGTCAATTGGTTATTTATTTGTTGTTGTACTAGAAATTGTTGTTCTGCCTGATTCGCCTTTTGTTGTGCTTCTGATAGTTGTGCTTGTAGTGAGAAGATCTCCTGGTCTTTTGTCTTCAATAAACTACTCACCTCTGATGCCTTGTCTATCGTCACTGCCGAATAGGCTCCAACATATTGTGATAGTTTAGTTAAATCATCAGAGGGGTCAAATTCCTCTTTCCAAAGCACATTGCCTGTCACTTTTTGTTCTGGGAATAAAGAAGGTTGATCAGTCCTTCTCCTTTTCCTCTATCGTTTCACCACAACTTTATGTCTTGGACTATAGAAGACATCTAAAGGAGGAATTTCTTCTATCTGCAAAATGACCTGGTCGGAAGGATCCTTTGGGATTATTTCCACTTCTTTTGACTTGGGTAGGTCGTTGGTTTCACCTGAAACCTGCTTTGAAGTTGCTTCCTATGTATTGACCTCTTTTGATGTCTCGTCATCTTTAGAGCATTCAAGATTTTCGATAATTGAATTGAATTGCTGCCATTCCTGGAGCAATTTCGGGTCAATTTGAGTATTTTCATTTACATTTATACTGCTCTATTCTTGCTCTTTCACCTGGGTCTCCTCTTGTCTTTTCTCATGCACTTCTTCCTGTTCCTTTGATGTAATAGGAGGTTCTTTAATAAGTCATTGCTCAGGCTCGCTTGATTCTGTTGTTGGGGTTGTTTCTAACAGATCTAGAGGCAGAGTTTGCAACCTCTGTTCTCTAAGTCTGTTGAATTCAACTAATCCTTCATTTTTGTATTCAATTATAGCGAGCAATCTAACTTGATACATTGATTCGGCTGATGAAAAAAAGTCCTTGAACCTATCTTCTTTATGCTTGAACTTGGTCAATTTGGCCTGTTCAAGTGCATTATAGGCGACTTTGCATGGATCAAATCGCCTACTAGGGAGAGTTGCCAGAGTTAATGACTTTATTTTTTCAGCTTCTTTCTCTGCATGTTTGAAATCATGTAGAGTGTAGATACCACATCTCAGGGGAAAAGAGGGCCAGACCTACTTCTTATTCTTCTTTAGAGTTTGTGTAACTCCATCGGAAGTAATCTGATAGGCTATCTCCCTGGCCAGTAGTTTATCAGGTATGTACAAAGGAAGAACGTAAGGTTTGGCTTGACTGCCAAAAATTCTGATATGAGTAAACTCCTCCTCCCCGAACCAACTTCCTATTGATGTCAAATCAACCCCTACTTGGTAGGAAATCTTAGGGGCAGGCTTATTAAAGATATAATGATGAATGGGTAACATGAAGCCATTACAGATTTGGTATAAATGGTGCTTGTAGTAGGTTTTCCACAATTTCTGATGGTATATGTGAATGGGCGTGGGGTCTTGTGACATCCACCTCCATCCGAGCACAGGAAATTCAGATTTAAAACACAGGATGTCTAGCATATAAGCGCTATAGTAGAATGGGGGAATAAACCTTTCAGTGATGTGGGATTTGGTTCTAAAATCAAGAACTGCAGTTGCTAACTTATCGGACAGTATAGTTGCCCAATCCATTATTTCATCATTACATTCCGCTTCCATCAAGGGAACCATTTCTATAGTAAAATTAGCGGAATCATTTAACCCCCACAACCTACACATCAATATCCCAACATAGCAATAAGGAGAGCATAGAGAATCAACTGAGTACTTACCCGAAGATTCATGCTTGTGTTTTGCCGGATTTTGCCTCCATTCCCGAATGGGTTTGGATTCAGTCTCGTTCTCATCTCGGAATTTCTCCAGAAATGTCGTGTTTTACTTCTTTTCTGGCACAGGTAAATGATACATTTGCCTCAAATCCTCATCTTGATATGAACCAAAAATTCTCCCATCTCTGGTGCTGAAGGTTTTGTCTGTGATTGGGATTTCCTGAATTGCCCATCTCACCACATCTGCATATGGGAGAATTTGTTCCCGAGCTGCTATCCGATGAAGAAAAGAGTTGGCTAAGTCCTTTAGATTAGCATCAGATTTCCGAGCGCTATCTGCTGAGGCTTGTACTATTGTCATCATTGGTCCTTCGGCTTCAATCAAATTATAGGTACCTTGCCAAGTAGTTTTGGCGAGTCCTAGGCATGTAGTATCCAATATCAATCCCTTCTTTTTAGTTCCTGGATCAGCGATGGGATGTCCTATGCCCGGCGAAGCGGAAGTGATTACAGTTTTCTTAGAATTCTTCCCCATTTTTCTTGAATTCGTTACTTCGGAAGAGTTCTACATAGGAGTGAAAAATGAACGTAATACAGAAAATTGATAGCGCAAATCGAATATGAGTGAGATATATATCGATAAATGCATGGTGAATGATTAACTTAAGGTGGCCGCCGATACAATCTGTGAGAATATTTTTAGGCTTAATATTTCATTAAATGGCCGTTAAGACCTGCCAATCCTTTAAATGCCCATCATATCGATTATTGGCCGAATGATTTGTTTGAAGCGTGTCTTGGATGTTTTGGCGGTTGAGCACGGATGAATGGCTATTCGGTAGATAAATGAGAATTAATGGTAATAAGTCTGCTTTAAGATTATTTGAAATTCGTGCTTTTGGCCTTATCACAATCGGGCGTCGAGGAAATCTTAAATTGTTACATTGGTTGCATTTGGAATCCCCGATCGCTGATAGCAATATCGCATCGCATCAGGATTATTGACTGGGGCGCTTTAAAAGCATGCATGGTAAATCGCTGATCGCTGATAGCGATATCGCATCGCATCGGAGCGAAAAGGAATTTTATTGTGCCAAATTATTATTGCCGATATTCGATAGCCTATTTCACATCAGAGAAAACCAGTGGGTCTTTGAGTTATGCCTCCTTTGTTATTGCGATATGCGATCTTGCGATCGCTTTATCGCAATGATAAAAGATTAATCATATATGTATATAAGACCTTAAATTGGTTTATCAAAAAGGTTTTGTAATGTTTTTATTTTGTTTTCGAACCTTTTTGAGTAACACTAAGTTGATACCAATTAAAATTAAAAAGGGACCCATTTCACATTATAGTTTTGGGATAATAATGATATGAAATGGGGGGTTGTTGTAGAGCACAACAGAATGGAAGCAAAAACATATAAGTACACAAAGGAGGTGTTGGGAAGCTTTGGTTGGGCCCTAACCCAGGAGCTTCAGCCCTCTGAGAGAGATCAGTGCTGGCTCAAAAATTGTTTCATCTTCATTTATCAAAAATAGCAGTTCCATCACATAAACTGTTCTCAAAAGGAACTCGAAAATAAGCTAAACAATGTGCTGCACAAAACTGCAAAAATATATTAATAACTGGCTAACCTACTGAGGCTTGAAGCCTTATTATTTATACAAATTGGGACTTCCAATAGTCCTCCTAAAATCAAGGAACTCAGCTTCCTAGAACTGAAGATAAACAACAGTCTTACTTGACTTGCTTGGCTACCCCTTGGAATAATCATTGTGGGCCTTTGTGCTCCGAGTTGCTGATGGAGGATTCAAGGAAAGGGGTTATTAATGAAGGAGACACCCCCCTATAAGTCCTCTTCCCTGTTTTCCTCGAGTTTGGCTACCATTTTCTCATAAATTCCTTGTCTTTGTCCAAACTTGTCCAAAAAATCTACATAAAACACTCGTTAGACTACATGGCAAAGTGATTAACCCAATTCACTCTATTAGCATAAATATATTCAAAAGCATGCAACAAACTAATGAGAATGGTGTATTAAGTCAAAATAAGAGGCAGAACGAGCCCATATAGTTACCCATTTCTGGGGCTCATCAGAAACTATCTGAGTTTAGAAAAAGATCAGTGGGTTCATACTTAAGCAATAAATTTTTACCCCTTAAAACATCATTTAATGCCTTAGAAGATACTTGAAATATTTCCCATTTTGGAAGGCTTTTTATATCCAAAATATTTACTAAATTACATGAGGAAAATTTTACTCTCGATTCTTCCTTGACTAACATTTAGCCTTGCATGGAACTTGTCCCTTCAACCCAATCTATAAAATATCATGTTGATCCTATATTGTAGTTTTGGACCCATGCTACAAAATTATATCCTTTTTCAACTCTACTTGGACATTTGGAGCTAGGTCCTCTATGGAAGGTAGGAACTACTCTTCATAATCCAACAAGGAAGGCCCCTAGAGTTTGATGTTTTCCACATTATGATCTAGATTTATGCAGGAATGAAATGAAATACAAAATTAAATAGAAACATAGAGCCATAGCGAAAACTGAACTTCAATTCATTAATAAAAATTATATTGATTACATGCAGAATGGAAATAAACTAGCTGGGGTGATGGTGGCTTATCTTTGAGAAGAGATGTGGCAACTACATGCCTTCTGAACCATGTTAAAATGAGGTTTATAGGAATTTTTATTATTGAGAAATAATGGAAAAACCTACACATCCAAAAAACTAACCCTAGGAGATGAAGTGCCAAAAGTATGTGGGCCCCGTTGGGGTTAGTTAGTACATCAACTTCCCAGGGTTGTAAATTTGGCATACGATATTCATTTGACATGTATGATACCTCATTATATAGATCTATCCAAGGAAAAAAAACTTTGATTATAGACCCATGCCACTTTTAGGTCTTCCAATTTTTCATAAAACATCGTTTAGGGCCTCAAAATAGTTCCAAAAGTTTAGGATGTAAAAAACTTCCGAAAATGGTAAACTATGCTATAATTAAGGAAACTTAAAGAAATAGTGTTGGGGGTCCAAGTGGAATAGGAAGGTGGCCACTAGTATCCACCTAGATATGTCACCCCCCCATTAGGAAGCAGTGGTCCCCATTGCATTGAGCGCTTCCATGAGATGGGGAAACTTCTGTTGAACTTAGTCCCTAGTGAGCCACTTCCCTTGGTGTAGGAGTTAGCTAACTTTGACAACTCGATATGGTTGGATCCTCCGCTAGTGAGTATTCTTGATATGTGTTCCCATGATCTAATAGTTGTATCCTATTCCATGTAGTATGGATTGAGCTCTTTTGTTGTTAACTATTCAAAAATGTTTGATGTGTCCAAAAGTGGTGGCTAAAGTCAGTCCACATTGAACATAGGGTACAAGTCAAGGAATGGGAGAATGTTGATATCAAAAGATTTTAATGTCATAACATTGGTGATGGTGTAAGGCCCATATCAGAATGGATATATATTTTGATGGGATTCAGCTAGTGTTCTTTCTGTAATGCAACCAAACTTTTTCTCCCACCTGAAACTTATGTGATAGTTGACACTGATCATGCCATTATTTGTGTTTGGCATTTGATTTATATAAGATGTTGTGAACCTATTAGTGGATGTGCTTGATGCATTCAATAAACATGGTTTCTTTATAAACCTCAAACTATACATGTGCGAATTCTACTTGTGTAGTCGCATGAGGCATGCCAACATCAATCAAACACAATGTTTAAAATCCAAACCCACTTGAAAGGGGTTGCAACCTTTCAAGATATGTAGAGCTCTGCTACAACTATGCTACACATAGGAAGACTCTCATTCCATGTTCATATATGATTGAAGTTGTATATGCATAGTGTGTGCACGATCATCTTGTTGATGACCCCTATTTGGCCATCAGTCTGGAGAAGAAATATAGTCGACTTGGTGGGCTTGGTGTCTTAAAATGAATAGAGGCTTGATCAAAATGTGCTTAGGAACTTGCTATCCTAATCTCATATAATGGTCAGTGGTATCCAAAAATTTACCCACACTCATTCAAAGAAGAGTTTGGTAGTGTCCTCTTATGTGATACTCTTCTTGCATGCCGCCAATATAGCCATCTTAGAAAATCTATCCACGACCACAAATACACAATAATTACCATGCTTGGTAGAAGTGAGGCCAAACAGATAGTCCACGGAGATGGATTCCTAGGGCTAGATGGGAGTAGGAAGAGGAGTGTACATGCCTTGATTTTTGATGGTTGGCTTGGCGATGGAGCAAGTAGTGCAAGATCTTATATATTTTCCAACACCCTTTTAGAGTTTTGGCCAAAAATAATACTTCTATAGTACTTCCACAATTTTCTCCACACCAAAGTCTCTTACGATCCGACTGTAGTGCACCTCCCAATATGATAAATTGTGTAAGAGAAATATTTCATAAGAGAACAACATAAAAAGAACGAAACTATTTTTATTGAATGCAAAATATAACATACGCCTACATTAAGACAAAAATATTTATTTACTCCAGGGTGAAGTCCCTTATTTATACTTTTTAGGGGGATCTTCCATGCCTTACATTACGTTTCAAATACCATGGTTTACAAAATCCATGGGTGAATACCATTGGAAAATATAATAAATTAAGATACCATGGGTAAATATAATAAATTACAATACCATGGGTAAATATAATAAATTACAATACCATGGGTAAATACCATGGGTGAGTATTATAATTACGATGGTAAAATTGAAGTCATTGTGAGATTAGATTCTCACTTTAATATTATGATTTATTTTATTTATTTTCATGCATCATCCATGGTTTTAAAAAACATATATATACAAATAATTATTAATTACAATAATTATTTTCCACCTGGATCAATCCTCCCCCTTAAGAAGCAATGGTCCCCATCTAGGGAAGCCTTTGTTGAATAGGAGCATAGCTATGGGTTTGTGGATGTCCCAAAACCAAGTGTTGTTGAAGACAAGGGTATTGCATGGTTTACCCATAAATGTGGGTTTATGGATGACCCTTAATAATGATGAGTTAATATTTGAGGATAAATATACCCTGTAATTCTTGTGGACCAATTGTGATGCTCATAGTGTGTGGCTTAGAAAATGGACTTCGACGACAAGGGATTTGTGTGGTTGAATCGTAACCGTGATGAACGAAGATCCGAGGATAGAGATACCATGTAATTCTTGCGGGCCAACTGTGATGCTAATAGTGTGCGACCTAGAAAATGGGCTTTAGTGGCAAGGGTTTTGTGCAGTTGGCCATAACCATGGTGAGATAGTTCACTTGCCGATTACCTGGTAGAGATCTAGTGGCTTATATTTGTAAATTCTCACCATCCAATAAGTTGGTGTAAAGGATTCCATCATCTCACTCCTCTATCCTGTAAGTGCTTCCTCAACCAACAATTTGACATGATCTCCTGCTCTGTCACTTTTCTTTTCATCCGCTATGTGAGGTTGTTAGGGTTGGTGAGGATGGTATTGCAAAGGTTGCAATAGTTGAAGTCCAAGCTCCTTGTACCCTGGCCTCTTTAGGGACATGCACAAAAAATTAGACAAGATCACCCCACTCTAATACCACTTATCCATATTTATGCAAGAATGAAATGAAATACACAATTAAATAGAAACGCAAAGCTACATCAAGAAATGAACTTCAATTCATTAATAACAAAATACTCAAATTGTTTACATGCAAAATGGAAATAAACTATCTTGGGTGATGGTATCTTATATTTAAGAAGATATGTGACAGCTACATGTATTCTGAGCTGTGTTACAATGAGGCTCCAAGGCTTTTTATTTTTAGAAATAATGTCAAACCCTAAACATCCAAAAACCTAACCATAGAAGATGAAGCGCTAAAGTCAGTGGGTCCTGTTGGGGTTAGTTGTTACATCAACTTCCTAGGGTTGTAAATTTAGCATACAATCTTCGTTTGACACATACGATACCTTATTAGATAGATCTATCCAAGGAAAAAAACTTTTCATTGCAAAACCATTACACTATGAGATTTCCCATTTTAAAAAAAAACATCGTTTATGGCCTCAAAATGTTTATGGAAGTTTAGGACCCAAAATATTGCCAAAAGTAGTAAACTATTCTATAATTAAGGAAACTCAAAGATGTTAGATGATCCAAAAATAAAATATTATCATAGGTTATAAAGTTAGAATAAAATAATTATTAATTTAATATTTTAAATTAATAATTATTAATGTAGAATATTTAACTATTAAATGTAGACATTCAGGATTAGAATATTGTTGTAAAAAGATATGACTCTACAAATGTGTAGTATCTTAGGCTCTAATTTAAGATAATTGTTAGTAAGTTGTTTAAATAGATTTTATTGTAAATGGACACTTTTTATTTTATAAGTGATCCATAATTAGAGGTAGTTAGGACATTGAGTTTATAAATAGCTCATTGCAAGAGTGTTTTGTTGTTCACGTGTAAACTCTTGCAAAATTACAGATGTAATTTATTTTATTATTAATAAAATTATGTGTCTGATGACACTTCTGCCATTATTGTGGTATTAGAGCTCCAGTAATGTTGCAGTTGATGTGAGGAGGAGATTCCATCTCTACAAGCACATGGAAAACTCCATTAATTTGGTCAGTTAATATTTGGTATGCAATCTGTTGATTTGGTATCTAATTTTTTTCAGGAAAAGAAATTTGATTATTGATTTTAGAATGTCTATGGCTTGATGAAATAGTTTTTTTTTTTTTTTAATCTAAAAATCAAGATATTACAGTGTCTGGATCAAGATATTTCTGACCTCCCAGGGAATTTTTTTATTCCTTTTCCTCCCTCCTGCTCTCTTTTCTCTTACATTTTTTGTGATGTACAACAACACTCACTATCAATATGAAAGCGACCACTACAAGACTTTCAACTAATGTCTTTGCGAGGAAAAACCTCAGTTTATCCTTTTTCGAATTTGACAGGAGATATAGGTAGCAGTTCTTAGTGTATCTGCCACAGATCAAACAAATTTGTAATATCTCTCATACTGGCCTAAAACTCTTAGAACCTACGTCTGAAGAACCGCTGTACATATTTTGAATGTGCCAACTCTAAACTGCCACTGCAGGCACATGGGCTCTCCATGTTCTTCTCCTCATCTTCCTCTTAGTAGATTCTGCATTCACCCAATTCAAACACGTCAACAACATTTGCTCTAAAAGTCGAAGAGAAATAGGCGAAGACCTTCTTTGATCCAAAGCTTGAAAGCTATGACATGGCTTCCAAGATTAAGATTATTAAGGAAGAAGGTCGGTGCACATTGACATTGAAGGTTCTATTGACTTGTTTTGTAGATGTCACTAAAAGATTACATACAGGCTTCTGGAGACGCAAGGGATGGTTCCACATAATTTACTAAAACATCTTACCCCTAGTTTGAAGGCATTGCCTTATTTAAATACTATTGCTCCCTCTTCATGTAACACATCAGAGCTATAAATATTTTTGGAATTTAACGCAATTTGATTTATTGAATCTTTTTTACTCCAAAAGAAGGAAAGATTTTGTGATACTAGAGATTCGTGCAAGGAAGGCATTTAGGACATTTATTGGTTTGTCATGAAGTAAAAATTTTCCGTGCAGTTTGCGCAAGCTGACAGGAATAAGTCCCTTCAATTCTCTTTCAAAAGACCTCTTCACTCAGAATCAAAATAAAAATCAAAATAGAAAGTTATTTGCAACTTATTTGATGATATGAATCTTAATCCTCTTTGTCATCAGTTACTTCTACATTTTAGATTGGTGTCATTTGTGATCAAAGTTGAGAAAGTAAAGTTTTTTAAATCACTCTTATAAAGTGATTTTAATTTTGTAATTAAATGGAGAGATAAGGTACATATTTTTATGTAACATTTTATTATTATGGGAGTAATAACGATTTTGTAATATTTGTGGAGTAATAAGGTCATTTGTAATTTTTGGAGTAATAAGGAGATTCTATTTGTAATTTTTATTTTTATTTTGGAGAGATAAGAGTGACATTGTAACTCAAAGTAAATTTTTACTTTGAGGGGGGTTTGGAGTACATTTTGCACAAAATGTTGCAAGGATTGTAAATTAGTCAAATTTTGAAAGATTTCACTGTAAATTTTTAAGAGAAATTGACTAGAGCCAAGTGCAAAGCTCAGTCAATTTTCTCCTCCAACGACTATATGAGGGTTAAGGCCAAGCCCCGATAGATCATTTTTTTTTTTTGCGTAGTGTGTTGCATGTTGTGTTTCCCATCTTGATATTTTTTCTGAACTTGATTCTTGGTTGGAAGCTTCAAGACTACAATGTCAAAGTTGATTAATTTGTTTTCTGATTCCAACAAACTTGAAGGCACAGAATCTTACAAAACATGGCAACGCCTCATCGAAAGCACTCTAATTTATAATGAACTTTGGCATGATATATGTGATGGTGATATTAAACCAAATAAACCCAGAGATGCAACTGCATTAGAAAAATGGGAAGTTAAGAATTCCAAAGCATTAGCTCTCTAAATCTTTTGTTAATGATGAAATGCATGTCCATATAGAAAATGCTACAGATTTATGGTCTGCTTTGTGAATTTTTAAAGACTTCTTTGATAATTAGCCTGAATCAAAGAAAGTTGATCTACAATTAAAATTATTGCAACAAAAATTGATTGAAGGAGGTGATGTCCTTGAATACATCTCCAGACTTAAGAATATTAAGCAGGAAATCATTAATTCTGGTTTTCAAGCAGTAGATGATAGTTTTATGGTCACAATTTTAATTGTTGGACTTCCTTCTTCCTACACACATTTTTTGGAAATCCTACAATTAAATGGAAAGTTAGAGAAGCTAAAGTTTGATGAGCTCTATGAAATGTTGACCCAACATGATAAAACCTTTGGGAAGAAAAATAAAGTTGGTGAAGATGTCCTTTTCACAGAGGCCAACACTAGTAAATCATCAACTAATAGTTCTAGAAGTAGAGGCAGAGGGAATCTCAATCAGAATGAAGTAGCACATAATGTACAAAGTCATGGTTGAAGCCAAAGCAGAGGAAACTGTAGATTTTAACCCCGTACAGAAATTACCTGCATACGAATTCTAAATCACAGGAAAAATAAAAATGCGAGAGCATAACACATAAAACACGTATACATAGAGATTTCCCACTGGATCCCAAAATCGAGACTACCAGCTTGATTTTTCATTATATTCCTTTCAATGTTACAATACATATTTATACATGACGAAGCATCCAATACCATGGACCGAAAACCATCG
>APFE031531205.1:0-25189 GCA_000404065.3 Pinus taeda
TTTCCTTTACTTTTAGTCTCTTCCTTTTCCATTAATGTCGGATTTGAGTCTACACAGTGTAAATGTTCATTGTTCCAATGAGGTGCAAAGAAGGGCATATGAGTGAGAAAATGGAGGTGCACAAGGAAATTTATTCCGTCAATATGTAATTAATTTTTCTATGAAAAAATTAGAATTAATATTGTTATGTTTCCTTTGTGAAGCTATCCTTGTGTGAACCATTTAGTGTGTAGACGATGGGTAATTTCAAAATATTTTTCATTTAAAACTTTTACAATTTTAGCTATGTTGAGCTTTAAACATTTTGTAGATTTAGATATGTGTGAGAGAATGTAGGTGCAGAGGGATTATAACCTTAATTCGTAGTGTAATGATATTTCACATTTTCCTATTTCATATACACAAATGTGCTTAAGGTAAGGCTTTTTCTATGATTAAATATTTAGACAGATTTCATTTTGTGGAGTTTTTTTCCCATAGTCAGTAGAACATTTAGTAAATTATTTAGCATTGTTTAGAATTAAAAGTATTTTTTGTAAAGTTTGTGATTAAAAAACTTGTTTTTTAGTGGAAGTGTGTATGAATTATGTGGAAGGTTTGTGATTGTGGGGAGTGGAAGCTTGAAATTTTCTTCCATAGAATGGATTTCCTCTGCAGTTCCACAAATATTCCTATTTACACAAAGATAAACATGAACAGAGCTTTCACTGTATGGAGAGAACAACCTTTAATCAATTGATCGACATTTAGTCTAATAAACATGAAATAAGAAACATTATTATTTCATTCTAAATAACATAGAAACTATTCATCATTAGTAATGTTCAATTTCATGAAGCTTACTTGAATTCAATCAATGCAATGGATCAATGATCAAATTTTTCATTTTTGAAGAGAAAAAAATATATATATTTCATTAATTAAAATATTACTACATGTTCCTGTAAATATTCACAACCCTCACTTCATTTTATTGGTGCATCATTGACCAAATTGTTCATTTTGTTGATCATAACATTATGTTCCAAGGATATGGGCATATGATGTCATGATTAATTTCCAATTCTTTGGAAGTGCATCTTTTGCCCATATTTTCAACACAAAACATTATGAGCTGAATCATTAATAAGATTGCACTTCGTGAAACTTGCTTGCATTTAATCAATACAATGGGTCATTGACCAAAGTTTGAATTTTGCCAATTATAATGTTATGTGCTGAGGAAATGGGGATATTATATTACCATTGATGACAAGCGCATCATTTTTGGCTCATTGACACTGCATCTTATGCCCATATTCTTAGCAAAGAACATTGTGATTGAGTAGGTGTTGCTAGTAATTGTAGTGCTTCTATTCAGAGTGTTTTGGTGCATTTAGATCGTAGCACATCAAAAAAAAATATAAGATCTTGGTTTTTATAGATATCCGTTTAACACTTCTCCGAATTAATAGATGACATTATCTATTACTGGTGTGATTGTTGCGTTACTAGGTTCTTTTCCTAGGTTGATTTTATTTATTGTAGTTTTATAGTTGTAGCAGATTCACAAGACTTGCCACTTTTAGTGGATGATTATTACACTGGATTTATCATTAGTACTTGCATATTGATATCGATACACTTATGTGTGAAAAATATGTGAAATATTTTTTAGTTCAGTTTGAAAAGGATGACTTACATGTGCCATTTCTCAATTTATAGAAATTGATTCGAAAATAATGTGTGTTGTTTTATTTCAATTCAATTGTGATAATTATAGTAATTATGGTCAGTTTTTCTTATTCAGATACAGATTGTGTGATATTTCTTACTATTAGTTTCACTAAATGTTCATTGTCAATAGTTATTAGTATTATCAAAGCACCCAATAATCTAATGGGGATACACCAATTGTCATTCGTATTCATATACAAATTGTGCTAAATTTCTTACTATCACTTCCCCTAACTGTACACTGTCACTATTGCATTGAAGGAATCAAGATGATAAAGTATATAGATAACAATGTATCTAGATAAAAATGCATCTAGATAAAGACGAGGACGATTAAAAATCTAGATAACAATTTATCTGGATAATGATCCAGCATCCCAATATAGAAAACACATATGCTTTCAATATAATACAAATGCATATGTGCCCCATTTCACCACAAATCCAATCTGCACAAAAATACCATTGATTAACATTAATAATTTAACAATACCCTATGCATAACTCTTCATAATGAAAATTAACAATATTAATCATTGCGTTCTCCTGCACATATCTAGTCTTTCGCAAAAATTCATAGCTTTAAAATCAAAGCTGTATGCAACTTCTTTTCCACACATATTACATACTCTACATAGTAAAAGCTCTACACAATGAAACATAAGGATGATTAAAAATGTAGCTATAAATCCATCATTTCTTTTATTTTCCTACTAACGTATCAATTTGTCATGTTGAATTTTTGAGACTTTGGTTTTCTGTTTTGTTCTTATGCTAAATTGTCCAAATGAAAAATGGTGCATTTCATTTTTTTCCAGACATACTTTGTATTTGATAAATTTTTCATTGCAGATAGTAAAAATTTATTCCTTAGTTGTGACAACTATTTTTGGTTATAACTATATCTATAAAGTTTATAAATGAGAAAAAGTTTAAATTTATCTAACAAAACCATTTTTCCTAGTGTGTAAAGGAATTGTGTTTTTGTACAGCTATTGGAAAATGCATGTGCAGACAAGTCTCCCTCTACGAGGAGAAAAAATTTGGTCGATTGAAATTTGATTGTTTTTTAGATTAATGATATGTTGCAAAATACATTTTCGATTTTCAATTGAACTTGGACAACATCTCCATTGTTTCATATGATATTTAGAAATACCATTCAAAAACAATTGAAAATCGAAGGTGTGTTCATATATGCTTTGGTGTCCTACACAAATCCTCTATTTTGCAAAGATTGAGATCTCTTATGTTCATCTATGCTTTGGCATCTTGTGTTCATCTATGATTTGGCATCACACACAAACCCTATTTTCTACATAGATACAGAGCTCTATGCAATTACGTTTTTGGGTATCTGCTATAAGGCTACTCTACTGGTAGAGGCATGTGTTCTCAATGTTGTCTAACCCTATATTTCTCATTTTCATGTATAACTACTATGTGTAACTATTTTGTGTGTGACACAAAAAACATATGAAGTTAAATAAATATGAAATTGTGTCATGCATTATACCAAATGATTGAGGGTAAGTCACTTTCATTGTTTAAAAATGACTATTATGCAGAAGGAAAGTGTGAAGGAGAATTGTGTGGAAGGGAAAGTGAATGTGGAAGTATGAAGCTTTGCCATAGAAAATTTTTGCTTGTTTTTTTATATATTGGTTCTTTAGTGTAAATCATAAATCAAAGAGTCTGAGTTTTATGAAGATTCTGTGACATATGCATAATAGTAATAGCAATAGTAATAGTAATAGTAGTAGTAGTAGTTGTTGTTGTTGTTGTTGTTGTAGTAATAATAATAATAACAAGTAATGAGTCATTGTGTTTTTATGATTAGCCTAAGAATCATAAATCAAATGTTCTAAGTTTTATAAATCTTTTGCGGCATAATTTTAACACGTAACGTGTCGGTAGTTGCATTGGGTACTTGTTGATCATTTATTTTTTTCCCTTTTTTTTTGGATGCATGTTGCCAATGCATATTGGTATATTTCATAATTATAGGTGAGGGGAGACTCGTTAGGAATGGTTTTATTCTAGTTATTGGAATCGAAACTATATTTTGAGAATTCTGTGTTTTTCTTGTTAGCATAAGAATTGTAAACAATATTTGTTTTTGAAAATAGATATAGATTTTATGATATTTGTATTAGGTATGTTGTGGGTCAATTGTTTTCCAACTCTATATCTCATTACCTTGTTTATGTTGTGCTTACCATTGAGCAATAGTCCATAGTGAAATAAAAAAACAAAACCCTTTTTTTCTTTTTTTAAGACATAATTGCTAAAGCTTCAATGAATCACTCATGTGCAAGAGAAAGCATTCAATAGGAAATGATCATGAATCTATAATAAATATAACAAGATACAAAGAAATAATAAATGGATGGACACAAATAGAAAAAGCACAGGCAAACATATGTGGTTAAGAGATTTTCTAGGTTCAAAAGTATTTACAATCAAAGATGTTTTGAAACAATATGTCAAATGATGAGGAATGAGTATGATTTTTCCTATTTAGGATACAAAATTGCACAGAATTTTGGCAACACAATGATGCATAATGATTCATTTTCATTAAACTGTATGAAAAAATAAATGAACGAAGATGCAATTAATCAATTTCATGGAATAGTAGATTGTAAATAATACATCATACAATTAGAAATGCCATATGAAAATGAAAACATAAATGGTGTTCTTTTTGTTTAAGATTTTTACGATATATCTTGAACATAACTATATGCATATGATCTACTAACGCTTTGGTTGTTATGTCTGAATTCCATAGATTCAAGAAAGATAGAATTATATTTCATTTTATGTCTTTCAAATAAATATTGCAACAAAATTTCATTTCACGTGCTATAGAAATAGTTAACGAAATGCAACTTATAGAAGAGTTCAATAAATAAAAATTGGCATTAATACGTTTGACTTCAAAAACATGATTGTAAGGTTGCAATGATAGGTTGTAAGAATAAATTTTCTTATCATTATTATGCATAGTCCAAAATGAATAGGTAACTAATTTAACCGTTTCAAGGAAATAATGATTTCATATTTATTAATTGTATTACTATAGCTCAAGCTAATTAGTAATTACACAATTGCAGAACATAGGAGAAAATGCATGAACAATGTGTGTAACTTGGAAATGTGCGGAAATGTTGTTATCATTCTTGCATCTTCTTTCCTATGTACATATTGGCTACTTTGCGTATCTTCTCCATATATACCCATTTTGTGTGACACATTTCCTATGTGTTAATGAACTTTAGAAAAAAAAATGTGACTAGTTTTAGAATCAACATTTATTTAGGTTAACAGATAAAAGAGTGAATAAATTTGTAATAGTTGGTTAAACTACATGTGTTTCTCATCTTTTTCAAATATGTGTGTCATGTTATTTGTAATTATTATTGGCAGTTTATTAGCTAGCTACCATTACTTTAAATAATTTATAGTTATAGAAAAATAACATGCATAATAAATGGATGAGATGGTTTCGTAATTTTGAGGTATATTTGCACTCGTATTTCGTAAGCATTAGCTTTGATATCTTCAATTACTATTTATTGACAAATGTTTTGTGTAACAAATTTCATAGTTGCAATAGTCAGACACAATTTTACATTTGAAAAAGTAAGATCTAGTGAATATATACATAATCGGAAATAAATAAATAAATAAATAAACAATTGTTCAGTTCAACTGTGTTGAGAAATTTATCGATTCAGAAGGTGTTTTCAACTATGAGACAAATATGGCTAGCAGATAAAGAATAACGACTATTTTCACTCATACCTTTAGTTTAATTGGTGTTATCATGAGAACTTCCACTGGTCAGTTTCATATGATATTTGTGCTAATATGCTAATGGAAGAGAAGAACTATCAAAATATTTAGAGTACTGGATTAGCGCATGCTACATGTGTACCAACATTTTTTTTTTTATTTCAAAGAACATTTTCATTTGTGTGCAAAGAATTTTGATTGAGAAAAAAGAAAAATTATGCTACAAATGAAGAGAATACCTTTGAATGTGAAGACATTTAGACGAATATTCAAGTTACCAGAGGCTAATATTCACTTACAATTGTCTGAAGAAAATAATTTCACGATACCAAAAGCAGGTGAATCTAACAATGTTATTACATATTTCTTTCTTATAAGTCACCAAGTTTCTAACGATCTATCTGTTCCAAAAATATTTTTGTTTAAAAAATCAATTAGAGATTTTTGTTGGCTTTGTGCATGTGTCATGGGACAAGAAAGTGCAACAAGAGTTCCAACAAGCATTGTTTATATGCTTTATCACAGATACAAAAAGGATTGTGTATTCAACTAGGATTATATCATTTCTAATGAATTAGCTTCTTAGTTAACCAATTTATGCAAGACCAAAAGGTTCTTCATGATGACATCTCTCATAATATCTTTTATTTCAAGTGATAACTTTAGTGGTCTGTCATGTAATCCTAAATTCAATGTGAATAAAGAACCAATGCAATCTATTACCCTATACTGTGGAAGAATAACGCTTCTTTAAACTTTTGTCTGATTCAAGATGTTTTTGTAAGGTAGGTCAATTACATGATAACTGGACAAGAGCCGCATCATACATCTGGACAGGAACAAGTTTTCCTTTGGGGCAAAGGTATGCATGAAGACAGAGAAAGTAATACACTAATTTGAATTTATGGGTTTCAAGGTAAGCCATTAATACTAACGAAATTTGTTATAGATAGGCATTTTGTTGTTGAAGTCTGTAGGCAATACCTTGACTGGCTAAATTTGTTTGGAAGAAAAAATAAAATACAGTTCATTCTTTTATCATTTACTATTGAAGAAATCACAATAAAATTAATGGATCATGTTACAGAGCTCACACAAGATTTCAACCCTTTCCACTTAGATAAGTCTTAAGTAATTAAAGGCTTTGTTAGGGAGGGTCCATTTAGCACACTTGGAAAGAGTTGGATATGAAAAATTGTTTCCATTAATTAGATAACAAATGAAGAGTGTTAAAATGCATTAACAAAAAAGCAATAGCTAATCATAAAAGTTGAAGATATCATGGAAGTATCAAGTATCAATATTTTTGAAGATCAATTTGTACATTGCATAAACGATACTCATGGAAATCGAGTGATAACCATAGATGTTGAGAAAATCATCCACAAACCAAGTATCAATATTTCTGTAGAGAAATTTGTATACTGCATAAATGATACTGATATGAGTTCATCCTCAAGTGAAAACATGACAAAATATAATGTAAATACAGAATTGGTTCATGTCAAGCTATCAGATAACGTGAAGCACAAAGAGCTTGATTGGAGTTTTATTTCAAAAGATGTGTATACTATTGAATCATCCAATTTCATAAGTCCTATGAAAACAATAAAATTTTATGAAACTATAAATGTAGAATTTGACAACATTAAGCTACATGATTGGATTAGTGTTTGTTTTGATGAAAATCAAGAAACAATAGCACAAATTTCCAAGGAATCGATTGCTTTTTATGATGGTTTTGTCACATTGAAAAATGAAAAATATCAAAGCAGCAAGTGAATTTAGTATGAGTAGGGATGGAAGGATTCTAAGGGGTGAAAACAATTTTAATTGAATATATTGTCCAAAAACCTTAACATCATGAAATTAAGTGAGAATGTTAATTTAAAATTAGATAAAAATAGTAGATCTTTAAAATTTCCTTCATATGATAAAAGGATGTAATGATATTTTATTAATTGGTATTGTTATATGTGTTTTGAGACGTTATATGTCTAGTTATATTATCGAGGTGGTTTGTTGCTAGGAATGTAGTGTAAGCATGAAATTTAATGCAACATAGAAAATAACTTACTGTTGAATATGGTGATTAGATTTGATGTAGGAAATCATTTCTAATATAATAAAGATCTTTTGATTTATTGAAGAATTAATGCACCAAAGGATGGAATCACAAAAAATTCCTTTATTGATAAGTTAAGGACCTTTCTAATCCACCCATCTTTATAATGATCTTTCCATCAAATATCATTAACTAACTTGGAGTTAATGGGGTGGTCTCCAGCCATAACTAACACTTCATGGGAAGTTAGAAAACCAAAATTATGGGTTTTTGGTAGTTTGGGCCACAATAATAAACATTTCTAACATTCTCCCACTTGGTCCAAATTGACACAAGCATGCTATTTTGTTTAATGATTATCTTCCATTTCTAGTTCCTCGAGAAATAGTTTCAATGAAAGTATCATGGAAGTAAATAATATATTAGACAAATAGTACCTTTTATGTATTATAATATCATTGATTCCCTCTAGGGAAAATTTAACAGGACAATATTCACAAATGGGCTAATTTTCAATAGTTTTTCCAAAAACAGTTCACTAATTTCCTTTTTTTCTAAAATTGATTCATTCAAATTTTATAATATAAATTTATTTTAGCTTAAAAATCACCAAACATTTATAAACACTATATAATATCATTTTAATCTTAATATTTTTATGAAAATAGTACAACAAAATTTACAATTTGCATATTGGGTACGATCAACATTCACCAATGTTCCTAAACTTTAAGATAGATTTCCATCCTTAAAGTTTTTCCTAAGGCCCTCTAAAGAAACACTTTATGTGGCATAATTATTTATGAATATTGTCTAGTCAATTTAGTGTCCTAAATTGCTACATAAATTATCAATCAGGGTGTCGTAAACTAATGAAGTGTAGTGCACCATATGTGCTAAATAACCCTTTCTTACCTCGCTATTTTCAAGTTTATGCTTGTTTTGGGGTTTTGTTCTTTTGATTCCTAAAGTTTTGCAATATAGTTGAAATTTTAATCTACTACTGACAAAAAACCTAGAAAAGTGAAGTGAGAGTACAAAAGTGCTTTTTAGGCCAAGTTTGGAAGTGAGGTTTTCAAAACAAGAAAGTGAAGAACAAAGCTTATCTTCTTGCTATTGTAATGGTTTCCAAAATATGAGCTGAAAAGACTCTTAAACTATTGTCTACTTAATTACAAAACCAAAACTTAAATGAGAAAATGGAATTGCAGCTATCTATAACAAACTGAGAATAAAATATTGAAAACAAAACTACTTCTACTATCTAGTCTACTTGAAAAATTAAAGTCTTAGTGAACTACTACAATTAAACTAAAGGAAAGAAATAAGAATGAAACTGCAACTATTCTATTTGTGAAAGAAAAACTAAATGAAGTACTATTATCGCTCTGCTATATAATTGAGGGAGAAATTAACTCCTTATGATAACAACATTTGAGAGATTCCATTCTTCATCATTCTAAAAGAAGTAAATATGAAAATGCAAGTAAAAACTCAATCATTAGTGAGGCATTTCACCACTTAGTCTTAGGTTCAACCATCAACAAAGGGCTTTTGGAAATATCTATTCAAATCATCAGTTACTTAAATTGGCAAGAAAATGGAATTAAGCTATTTAACTCTAAGCTAATGAACAATAAGTAATCTCATTCATAAACACAATATTTCACCATTTTGAAGATTAATCATCAATGAAAGGCTCTAGAAATATTTGCTTATATCATGAGTGACTACACTAAGAAGGAAAAGGTACTGAACAAAAAGAAATCTCTTTCATAAACTCCATATTTCACCATTTAGTTTGAGGATAAACCATCAATGAAAGGCTTTGGAAACATTCATCTATGTAATGAGTGGTTATCCTAATAAGCAAAAGGCATGAAACAAATTAAATTTAAAAACTAAAAACTAAGGAACAACAGAAGAAATAAGTATAATGATGCTACTAACAACAATTTAAAAACTATAGTTAAAAGGCTAGAGAATAAGGGAAACTAAAGAAATACTTCTACACTAGAATGCACCTATCTGAGTTAGTGGAAACAATTGATAATGAACATGATGTTAGAAACGATTATGAACATAATAAAATCACAATAAATGTACAGTGGAATGAAGGAAGACAACAAATGAAAATGTATAGAAATAAAAAGTAACCTTGACCATGTAGGCGTCCTCTGCAAGGTCTACGACTAGCAACGCAAAATCACTTCACACGCTTCAGGTATCAATATAAGAAAAATAGAGTTTTTTTGTATTAAAAATAGAGTATTAAATGTCTGATGCTACAAGTGGAAATTGCACTACTTCATCATCAAAAACATTAACTAGTTTTGCATTCCAAATGCTGATATTTATAGGAAAGATTCACAATAGTTTTAAGATAAAAGCCTTCTACAGCAAACACGTGAACAGATAGTGTATCTGGAAATTTAGTCTTCAGTTGGCTTGAACAGTAAATCTCTAAATAGTGGCTGTTGGATACAAGTTGTGCAGGTGGCAAATGACATCCTCAACTTCAACAACATGCCTCGGATTCATTTACTAGGAAACGTACAAAAACAAAGTTCTAGTTGCTATAGGTCTTCTCCGTTGACTCCCCTTTGACTGGGGTCTTTCTCATCGACTTTGATCAAATGGATAGGAAACCATCCATGTACTGACATTTTCCCAACTACCCATATGGTTCATTTCTTCTCTTGACACCTGTAACCTGCAAAAGTATGGAGATGCCTATGAAATGGCTGGTTAGCTGCGGAATGTGGCTACGTTTCGTAGCTGAAAGAAAAAGCCCTATCTAAATAACACACATAATAATATAATTTGAAAATCACTAAAATGGACTCCTGGAAGCAACATGCAATGGCTTTTGATGGTTTAGGATGCATTGGCATGGGAAAACAAAGGAAGAAGGATGATGAAATTGCTTAAGAAAGAGGCAATTTTGGAACTCAACATAACCCCACTGTGAAGTTGTTGCATGTCTTCATGCAACCAAAATTGTAACAACCTTCTTCTACTCCATCTGCTCAGAAACCTTAGCTAGAAAATCCAACTTTTTCTTTCTTCTCTTTGTTGCCACTACCATTATAGGCTTTCTCATGAGGAATCTATATTTAAGGTTGATGAGGGCCCTGCTTAGCTTCCTATTTTTCTTCTTCAATTTTTTGTTCTTCTTATGCCACAAGCCCAAATGAAGCATGGTATTATCATGAATGATTTTGTTCAGCTTGTTTTTCTCTTTTAAAGCTTCATTTTCCTTCTGAATATGCCTATTTAAGACCTCTAACTCATAGATTTCTTGCTTAAGTGAGCGAATCAGAGTTTCTTGTGATGTAGCTAGCTACTCAGGGTTGGATGAATTCCCCTTATCTATTGTGGTATTCTTCTGCTCCAATGACTCAATATAGTCATAAATCTAATGTTGAACTGGGTCAATCTCTGGAGATACTCTTCTTTGACTACTTTAAAAGTCTAGTTGAGGAGAATGTTGTGGACTCTGCTCAAACGAGATGTTATCTTGGGATTGAGTTGGAATCTCCTCTCCCAAATCTATGAATTAGGCCTCTTTTTTATTTGTTTTCTTCATTTTTCCCTTAAGCCTAGAGCTTCTCCTTAGACATTGTGAGCCTATGTTTCTTCCTCTATGACCTGTTTTCTTTTCCTTTTTTCTTTCTCTTTCTTGGCCTGTTCCTGAATGTGGACTAATTTCTCAGAGAGTAATTGTTCCTCCTCTGATGAAGTCTCACGATTTTGATAGATTTCCTCAACTTTTCTTTTCATTTTTCCTCTCTGTTTTGTTTTCTTTATGATCTCGGTTAGAGTTTCTAAGAGAGGTTCTTCCTCATTATTTTCTTTTGCTGAACGTGTAGGAGCGTTTTGAATTGCAAAGTTTTTTCTCCTCCTCCTACTCTTTTTTACTGAACTTACTTTAGGTAACACAGGTGGATCTTGGAAAGATTTCCTGATCAGGAAGTTTTCTCATGTGTCTCCTATATCCTTCAAGTAATTTTCAACTAGAATTTTTATGAGACCATGGTGATAAAGGTGAGGTTCTATATCTTCTATTTTCTTCTGAACAGTGGTGGACATCTTCCTTAAGCTATTCAATAGAAAGTAAGGGAGATTTATGGTTCCATTCTCAAGAAAGTTCATCAACAACCTTATGTGATACATATACATTGAACCATATCTACCCTCACATGTGATGAATTTATGAATAATCAAGAGCAAACTACTCCATTTATCCTTAAGTGTAGTGATGGGAATTCCTCTTTTGAAAATTGAGACATCCATACCTAGGTTTCATAGAATGACATTCCAAGTCTCATCATGTAATTCCTTATTTTTGAACCACCTCTCTCCATCTTTTGGTAGTTTGGTTGCAGCTACAATGGAAGTCTCAGTTACTCAGAACTTTATATCACTAATATCCACTTCTACCCCATCAAAAGATCTTGCAAATGTCCCTTTCAACTAAGGGTATCCCTCCATAAAATTTACTCCAATGGGTTCTGTTCTTACGATGAGACCCATTATTATTTTCTCTGCTTTTCTTCACTATGTAGAAAACTCTGTAAATGGTGGTATATGGAAACAAAATAGTTACAAGGATGGAAATGGAATATCAAAGAACTGTAGCAAAAAAAATGATGGATATGGAACACTAGAAAAAATGATGGATATGAGAATGAAATATGGAAGGTATACGAAGCAGGGAGGCCATATGCACAGAAAAAAGTGTGGAGGATATAAGGATTGGTGCATATGCAGACTGTGTGGAGACAGAGTATTGCTCATACATGGAACCAAAAACTGAATGAATAGTCTGAGTGCTTGTATTCATAAGAAGGCCACGGGAGTAAAGAAAAATGAGAAACTTGGTGTGTAAAAGAGTCGTATCCAACTGGGTTAAGTTCACATAATTAGCCATTTAAACAGGTGAAGTAGAGAAGTACAATGAAGTACAAGTTAAAGTCAGAGAGAAAATCATGAGACTGTTAAGCATTAAGTTGGAAGGCATGGTGGAGTAATGACAACAATCAAATCGCATGATGACAAGTCAAGGAGTAATTATTATTCAAATTATATAACTTATGATTTTATAATGCTATTTGAAATAGGTTTTTATTCTCACCACTAGAGCCATACCTTTCCATTGACTAACCTTTGGTTGTTTGTTTTTGTAGGTGCTTAGGTGTTGATGTGTCTTCAAAGTTGATTTTCTGTTCAATACCTGCATTTGGTTTTTATTTTTATTTTTTGGCTAATGATCAAAGTGTTACTGCAAAGTCATATTGGCTGCAGAACAGGATTAGCTGCAGAACTAGAATAATTGTAGAATTAGAACAACTATGGAATTGGAGATAACTACGAAATGTAACACAGTGAATAAAATATGACTTGATGAATGAATGAAAATAGAAAATGACTGCATGGATGAAATATGGCAGAATGGAGATGAAAAGTGGATATGGAAGAGATATTGAAGAAAAGTTTATTGATGGAATGTGGTGGTGAAATGGAGTGAAATTTGCATAAACAAAATGGAATGAAATGAAATAAACCATGAGTTTTCAGAATGCATAATGAAGGACCTTTTTTTTTTTGGAAAATATAGGGTGTTAGAGGACTCTGATTTTCACCCTGTATTTTCTATATAACGATGCCAATCAATGATGGTTTTTAGCCTTATACATTTTTTTTATTTTTTTTAGTTGATGAAAAGAACAAAGACTAAGTTGGTGGAGAAGAATGATTCTTCTTCACCAACATCATTTTAGAATTATTTTGAAAGATCTTGATAAAATCCTCCTTTGAGATTGGCTTTTGATAAATCTTCAAACTATGACCATTCACAAGGAGAGGAGTTTGATGCTTGTCTATGGTTCTGATTCTTACCGCTCCATTACTGAAAACATTTTCAATCTCATATTGCTCAAGCCAATGAGTTTGAAATTTTCCTTGAAAATCCTTGAACTTTGAATCAAATAGCAATGCCCAATCTCCCTCTTGAAACCTTTTATCCTTGATGTACTTGTCATGCCACTTAGCTCTCTGTTGCTAAGCTAGACCAGTCATTTGAACTGCTTCTTGTCTGATTTCATCAAGTGCATTCAACTACTCTAGTCTATGCTTTTGAGCTACTGATAGATCCATTCCCAACTTAACTACCATCTTGAAATTTTTGACTTGGAACTCAATGGGGAATAGGACTTGCTTTCCATAAACAAGTTCATAAAGGTGTATGTCCCGTTGTGTTCCTCCATGTATTCTATAGGCCCACAAGGCTTCAAGAAGCCTTTCTACCCAATCTCTTCTATGTAGATGCACAGTCTTGGTGAGGATTCCTTCAATTACTTTATTTTTAGATTCCACTTGACCATTTTCTTGTGGGTAATAGGGAGTGGATTTCCTATGCTTGATCTTGTACTCTTCCATAAGCTTCTCCATCATTTTGGATGTGAATTGAGATCCCTGGTTTGTCGCAATTTCTCTTGGAACAGCAAAGCGAGTAAAAATATCCTCAAAAAGAAAACTAACTACTGAATTTTCGTTAGCAAAAAGTAATGCTCTAGCTTCTACCCATTTGGTGACATAATCAGTAGATACCAATATATACTTTTTCTACTTGGATGGAGGATTAATAGGTCCAATAAAGTATAAATATCATTTTTCAAAGGGTTCAATAAGTACCTGAGGTTGTAATGGCATCTAATTTTAGGGAGCAGGTTTCCCTACCCTTTGGTAGCTGTCACACCTTCTGACATTATCTTTTGCATCTCTGAAGATGGATGGCCAATAATATCCTAATAAGTTTTCCTCTTATCACCAAAGTGTCTATTGCATGGCTCATCATGACATTCTTTGATAATATCAGGCATTTCATCTTCCCTGACACATCTTATGATCATAAAATTTGGCCCTGTTTTATACAATGCATTAGAGATCCATGAATATCTTGAACTACTTTGAATAATCTTTTGTTCTCTCTAGGAAATAGATGTGAAGGTAACTTCCTTGTAACCAAATAGTTAGGAACATCTGCAAACCAAGGAGTTTGAGTAGTTACTACAAATAGATATTCATCAGGGAACTTATCCTCAACTAGAGAGTCTTCTTTGATATTCCGAATCCTGGACAAGAAGTTAGCAATTGTGTTTTCTTTTCCAGGTCTATCTAGCACAGTGATATTGAATTATTGCAAAATTAAAAGCCATCTTGTAACTCTGCCATTAGTAATAGGTTTGTTCATCAAATATCTAATTGCAGAGTGGTCTGTATGAACAAAAGTTTCATAGGCTGTTATATAATGTCTAAACTTGTTAATTGCATGAACAACAGCCAAGAAGTCTTTTTCAGTCATAGTGTAATTCAACTTAGTGGGAGTCAAATTCTTACTTGTATAGTAAATGGCATAAGGAATAAAAATCTTTTTGTCCCAGTACATCTCCTGTTAGGGCTTAAATCTACCTTAGGCTGAGAAAGGTAGGTCTAGGGTAACATCAAACCATGCTTAACCTGGTAGCTAGCCTACCAGGTCGGGAGAGGGCTCTCTCCTTGTCAATCTCAAGAAAATATAGAAAATGAGGCTTGAGATGACTGATGTAAAGACTAATTTTAGGCTAGGTATATGCTTAGAGGAGTTTGATTGAGTTTTATGTTGGTTTGCCGGATCAAAAGTGAAAGGTAGTTTTGGGTCCGGGGAATGGACTCTGTCTTGCAGAGATTTCTGTGGGGCGAGGTAGGCAAATTTTTTAGTACTTTGAATTAAGTGAAATGGAGAGTCTTAAGACTGGTGAGGAGTTAGAGAGGGCATGAAAATTTCATGAGTCATCTGCAAATAGTAGAAAACATGAAAAAGATAAACAAACCCTAAGGTAGAGCACTGCAGCATCAATGATTTCCACCTTTATACTTGATCCATTTAGTTAAGTTGAAAAGAGAGAGATAATGGCACACATAAACACATGATAACTTGAATTACAGAAGGAGAAACAATACTAAATCACCTTGCCACAAGAGTCCCACAAAATGCTGCAAACCCTGGTCTATTTCCTTGCCAAACTGTAGAAATGAATGTACAATGATGCTCAAAGCTTTCACAAGAGTCAAACCTTCTGCCAAAGTCCAACCTTTACACTATTAAATTCATAAAATATACACATTTTCTCATCCTTGTACTAAGGGAATTGAGCTCAACCATTTTCTTCAAAATAGAATGAGTTACATTCAACTTGGACCGAATTTCTAAACATAGGTGTTGATGATAAACTCAAATTTCCTAAACCATAGAACCTGTTACAAAATTTAAAGAGGTTTTTATTATATGGCTTGTGGTTAACAAAAACCTCCTTGGGTTTTGCAAAATTAGTTTCCATCTGTTGTAAAATGGCACCACACTAAAATGACTAAACAGTAAAATAAATGAAAAATTTGCTTTGTTTTAATGTAGGCTCCAAATATCATTGCATATCTTCCCCATATTAATGTGTGCGCATAAATTGAAGGAGGTTTTTGTTACTTTGTATGTGGTGGATAAAAAACTTTTTCACTTTTGAAAAATTCCTTACCATTATTTCAAAAATTGGTCTTGTACTAAACTTGTCATTGTGTGCAGCGATTGACCTAAAAACATGCATAACCAAGAATCACTCATTCATTTCGATCATATCTTCTGATCCAGAAACTGGTTACAAGAATGTAATATACCATTGGAAAGATTTTTCTAAGCTTCTCCTGATGAACAGAATTATTACATGTTTTGTGCTGAAGATCATGTGCAAAACATCTAACCAAACCAAACATAGTAAGAGCTCATGTTGATCCCTGGTGACAGGTTGTGAAGACTGGAACTAACATTGGCTCCACTGGGGATGGAAAATCCTTGGAGGTGTTAAGAACATCGTAGACCAAATGCCTCATCCATTGGGCAATACAATTAAACAACTGCAAATCTAGAACAACTCATACCAATCCAAACTGAAATGTTGCCTTTGGCAACTTATGTATTTACACAAACCTACCCTACTTTGTTGTAAAATCAATGGATTAAGTGATGTTGTAATGCCATATCAACCATTCAAGTAACTATGAAAAATATGTTGCTTGAAAGTGCTTCAACCAGGACACAAATGTAAATGCTGAAAACCATCCATGCACAAACTAAATTTGGCTATGTGATAGACAATCTGACTTATCATTCAAACTGAAAAATACTGCATATATGCAACAATAGGATCAAAGAAACCAGACTTTGTTTGTTGCCCTAATCCCTCAACACAGACCTCCAACTGCAAACTGTCAATGCAAACATCCATAGGCAGCTCTACTGTTTCTTGTTTTGAAGGAGTGAGAGTTTCCAAGAACTTTTTGGGATCTCAGAATTCATATGATTGGATCTGATCATTTAAATATTGAATCTCCTTCTTAAATTTTTCAACAACTAACTCAAAGAAACCAGTTTTAACTTTAGGAGGAAACTTCGGGGATCTCAAACATTGAAGCACAGTAATGAAAAATACTTCATCAATTTCAATATCCCCTAACTGATCTCTATCTTGTTTTAAAACTTCACAAAACATAGGGTTTGCCACATACCCTACCATTTTATTTTAGTGCATGAACGGATCAGTGAGCACTGAAATCTTTGGATTGAGTTGGATTTGCCAGGTGAATGTTTTATCCTTCATATGTGTCTGACTATTGTCCGCCATAAATAATCAGATCTGCAACTTGAATGATATTTCCCAGAGAAGATTTTTCACCTCTTCCCAAGTGTGGTCGATGTTCAGTTCATAAACTAAACTGGAGATTAACTGAAGCAACATTCATTTACTATGCACTTGCAGAGCAAGAGCAGTTCAAAGGCTACCTAGCTAACTTCAGGCTCTGTCTGTAGTGTATAAAGCAAACAACAATAAAAAACAACCCAAATTTTCTTCCCCAGTGGAGTCACCACTATGTTAGGCCCTAAATCTACCTCAGGCTGTGAAAGGCAGTTCTAGGGTAACATCAAACCACGCTTAACCTAGTAGCTAGCCCTACCAGGTTGGGGGAGGGCTCTCTCCTTGTCTATCTTAGGAAAATATAGCAAATGAGGCTTGAGATGACTTATGTAAAGACTAATTTTAGGCTAGGTGTATGCTCAGAGGAGTTTGATTGAGTTTTATGTTGGTTTGCTAGATCAAAAGTGAAAGGCAGTTTTGTGTCTAGGGAATGGACTTAGTCTTGCAGAGATTTCTATGGGGCAACGTAGGAAAATGCTTTAGTATTTTGAATTAAGTGAAATGGAGAGTTTTAATACTGGTGAGGAGTTGGAGAGGGCATGAAAATGTCATGAGTCCTCTGCAAATAGTAGAAAACATGAAAAAGCTAAACAAACCCTAAGGTAGAGCACTGCAACATCAATGATTTCCACCTTTATACTTGATTCATTTAGTTAAGATAAAAAGAGTGAGATAATGGCACACATAAACACATGATAACTTTAATTACAAAAGGAGAAACAATACTAAATCACCTTTCCACAAGAATCCCACAAAATGCTGCAAACCCTAGTCTATTTCCTTGCCAGACTGCAGAAAGGAATATACAATGATGCTCAAAGCTTTCACAAGAGTCCAACCTTCTACAAAAGTCCAACCTCTACACTATGAAATTCATAAAATATATACATTTTCTCATCCTTGTACTAAGGGAATTGATCTCAACCGTTTTCTTCAAAATATAATTAGTTACATTAAACTTGGACCGAATTTCTGAAATAGGTGTTGAAGATGAACTCGTATCTCCTAAACCATAACACATGTTACAAAAATTAAAGAGGTTGTTGTAGATAAGGTTATGTTGGAGAAAAAAATCTCTCAAATTTTGGAAATTTTTTTCCAGTTGCTCATAATCTGTGCCACAAAATCATCTCTAAAACAAAAAATCATTAAAAATTTAAATCTGTGAAAATGAGTTGTAAAGATCTAGTCACATATCCCAATTCATGATACATGTGAATAAAATAAAAGAGGTTTTTTTATATGTCTCGTGGAAAACAAAAACCTCTTTTTGTTTTATAAAATTACTTTCCATCGGTTGTAAAATGGCACCGTACTAAAATGACTAAAACACTAAAATAAATGAAAATTTTGCTTTATTTTAATGTAGGCTCCACATAACACTGTATATCGCTCACATAGTAATGCCTGTGCATAAACTGAAGGAGGTTTTTTTTACTTGGTATGTGATGGATAAAAACCTCTTTCACTTTTGAAAAATTTCTTACCATTATTTCAAAAAATGAACTTGTACTAAACTTGTCATTGTGTGCAACAACTGACCTCAAAACATGCATAACCAAGAATCACTCATTCATTTCGATCATATCTTCTAATCCAAAAACTAGTTACGGGAGTGTGATATACCATTGGAAATATTTTTCTGAGCTACTCCTCATGAACACACTTATGACATTTTTTGTGCTGAAGATCATGTGCAAAACATATATCCAAACCAAACATAATAAGAGCTCATGTTGATCCCTAGTGACAGGCTGCAAAGGTTGGAACTAATAGCTCCTAAAGCTATAACTGAAGCATCTATAGAAACATGGAAAGGGAGTTTCCAATTTTTTCCTCTTAAGATAGGTGCTTCAGATATTTTTGTTTTCAAGGTTTCAAATTCTAGTTGGCAATCAGGATTCCATTTCAATTCACAATCTTTTGTAAGCAATTTGAAGAGCGGAGATGCTACTTTAGTAATGTTTTCTATGAATCTCCTGTAATATCCTGTAAATCCTTGAAAAATCCTAACATCTTTTTGGAAATTTGGAATTCGTAACTTAGAGATGACTTCAACTTTAGATTTGTCTACCTTAATCCCATCTTCTGAAATATGATGTCCCAAAACAATACCTTCCGTAAACATCATAAAGCATTTTTCATGGCTTAGTGAAAGGTTCGTTTCTTTACATCTTTTAAGGAATTTTTCCAAATTTTCCAAGGCTTCTTCAAATGTGTTACCATAGACTATAAAATCATCCATATATACCTCTACACAAGCATGTATTATATTAGAAAAAACTCCTAGTACTGCTCTTTGAATGTTGCGGGTGCATTACATAATCTAAAAGGAAGAACTCGATAGGAAAAAGTTCCCCATGGACAAGTAAATGTGGCCTTATCCTGATTCTCAGGTGCTACCTGAATTTGATTATAACCACTAAAACCATCCAAAAATAAAAAAGTACTTTTTACTTGCTAATGTATCTAATACCTGATCTATAAAGGTCAAAGGAAAGTGATCCTTCAAGGTTGCTTTAATCAATTCTCTATAATAAATGCACACCCTCCATTTACCATTCTTTTTACGCACAATTACCAAAGGAGAAACCCATTGGCTATCTGAGATTTGGTAAATGAAGTTTATATTGAGTAGTTTGTGGAGCTCTTCTTTCACAATTTCCCTAAGATTTGGATTCATTCTTCTCTAAGGTTGTCTAATTGGTCTACTGTTTTCCTCAATATAGATATGATGGATACAAATCTTAGGGTCAATACCTTTCATATCAGTATACTCCCATGCAAATGCAACAAAATGTTTTTGTAAGGTTTTGGTTAGCTCCTCTTGTTGTAATTTCTCCAAGTTTTTGTTTATATTCAATGTTCTACCTGGAAAAATTCAATTGTAGAGCTACCAAACTCTTCCATAGAATAAAGAGATATCTTCCTAGATGAAAATTATTCAATATTAGAATTTACCTGAAATTGTGCATGATCATATTCTGAAGATGTTTCAAAATTTTCTAATGTGTTCAAAATTTGATTATCTTCACTAATTTCTAATATAGTAAAGATAAGTTGTATAACATCTTCATCATCTATCCTTTCCCTGTTATCTATTTATGTGATTTCTTTTGCTGGAGGATACAAAGTGAATTTCTTTGTTGAACTACCATAAGAAATGTACATGCCACTAGATCTACAACTAATAAAAGCATCTGTTGAGGCCAGCCAAGGTCTTCCTAAGATAAGTGGGTGTCCTCCTAAATTATTCTTGGGAGTTAAAATCATGAAATCAAAAGGATATTCCCAAGAATCTAAGGAGACTGAAATGTCTTCTAGCACACCATCCGGTTTGATTACTGATCTGTCTGCAACTTGCATTAAGGTAGGTGTGTAAAGAAGATTAGGAAGTTTAAGTTGTTCCATAGTCTGTCTACTCATAATGTTTATAGCTGCCCCTAAGTTAATCAATGTATTTGGAATTTCAATCCCATTTATGCGTGTCTTGACAATTGGACTTCCTGGATCCACATATTTCTATATGGTGATCTTTCCCATCATGATATCTGCTATTTTTCCTACCAGGTGAATTCTTTTTGTGTCTCTTGGTTTTCTTCCTAGTCTTTTGATACTCAACTCCTTTATTGTTTTTGCTAGAATAGGAATTTATCTAATGGCTTGTAACAAGGGAATCTTGATACATACATTCTTTAATTCATCTAAGAAGTCATAACTGGGCAACAAGATCTGCTTTTCCACTCCTCTATCAATTTGTAATCTCTCAAGAAAACGAGGTGTAGAAGTAGATGTAGTTTGCTCAATTATAGGAGTTGTATTTATTGACTCTTTTTGTTTTTCTTTTTTAATGTTTTGGCTTTGAAGGGACGTTCCATAGATGATGAAGTACGAAGTTGTTGTCCTTCTACCATGTAAGCATTCTGAGGGCTTTTATTATTGGGGTTTGGCAATGGTTAGGCTGGTAGTTGATTTGTATTTTGTTGAAATGGAAGTAAGAGTTGAGGATTTTGACCTTTTTGTGGAGGTTGTTGTGGAAATGGAAATGAAAGGTGAGGGCTTTGATTTGGAAGTTGTGATTGTTGATTTTTCTATTGATTTTGTGGGGGAGGATAACTCTGATAAGATGGAGGATATTGATAATATTGAGCAAATATGCATAAGCATTTTATACCCCTTGTGCCCATTGTTGAGATTGATATTGATTTTGACGTTGAGGCCAAGGTTGTTCCCAAGAATTCCAGTTTGGTGGGGGATGAAAATTCATTGGATTGTTAAATCCTTGATTTTGTGGCCCTTTCCAAGGTCTTCTTGCAACAAAACAAAGAGGTTCTATAGAATTTGGGACTATTTCCTCTTGAAAGACAGCCTAAAGACCTGGGACTGAGGGACAACCCTTGGTCTCAATACTTTCTAAACAAATCATACAAGTTTCTACAATTTTTGCATCTAAAGGGAATTCCCTTAGAGCATGTTTCTTTCTACATTTTGGACAAAATATTGCTAAAGCATCAGCTTCTGTTTTCTGCTTGTTTTGGATTTTGAGGGTGTCTAGCTGCTCACTAAGGCTCCCTAAAATATTAGTTTTTAATTCATCAAGCATATTGCCAATTTCTACCCTACTTACAGATCCCGCTGCAGATTTGTTTTCTCTAATAAGAGAAGTATCTCTTGGTCCTTTCCCAGTTATAGATTTCCCTCTTGAGAGATGGACACATAGTTTTTCTATATCATTCAATGGAAGTTGAGAGATGTCTCCCTTCCCCATCATGTTAAGGATATCTATCCATTCATCTCAAATGGCCTTCAACAAAAGAGATTTCAAGGTTTCTTCATCTAAATTGTTCATTTTTTCTCTTTTCAAATTGTAATTAAACCTCTCAAGCAAATCCTCTAAGTTTTCATCTTCCTTTTGCATCATTTTGAATACCTCATCCTTATGATTTGTAGGCATATAGTAATCCAAGTATCTATCCAAAATTGCCTACCTCATATCATTCCAAGTCCTAATGGATTGAGTGACTAATCCCATAAACCATTTCAGAGCAGCCCCTTTTAGTGTTGAAGGGAACAATTTGAGTTTTTGAGAGTCTTCTAGATAGTCATAGGTTTGGCATAAGACTTCAAACTCAAACAAAAATGTTTCAGGACATAAACGTTTGGGAGGATAGATTGTGAAATGTTTTTCATTGTTCTATGTGTTTCCTCATCTACTATAGGGAATCCTAATGAGTTATCTCCTTCCCTATTTCCTCTGCCTCCTCCATTGTTTCATATACCTCTACCTCTACCCCCTCCTCCAAATAGTGAAAATTCTCCATCTTGCTCTTCTTCTGCCATGATAGTTTCCTCAGAATCTTCTAGTTCTTTTATTAGTGGTTGATGAGAGAGAGTTTCTATTTCCTCTTCTTCTCTAGGTATTCCTACTCCTTCAACTACAATAGGCTCCCCTATAGAGGTGAAAAATGGTCCCTCTCCTAGGTCTGGTTTAGTAGATGAAGTGGGAGAATCTTCTAATTGAGTTGCTACCCCTTGAATTCCAGGAATCCTAAGGCTGGGAGTATGAGTCTGGGATGGAGGTGTGTCCTTTCTAACCCTTGGTGGAGTAGTTGGAGTTGTGAAAATCGAATTTCTACCCCTAGCTATATATCTACCCCTAGAATCTCTTTCTCTATGCATGTCATTTTTGTCTTGTTTTGTTGTTTTGTTTTTTTTATGAAAGTAAGAAGTAAGGCTACCTAGTTACACTTCCTTGGCAACAACACCAAAATGTCTAGTCAATTTATTGTCCTAAATTGCTACATAAATTATCAATTTGGGTTTCGTAAACTAATGAAGTGTAGTGCACTATATGTGCTAAATAACCCTTTCTTACCTCACTATTTTCAAGTTTATGTTTGTTTTGGGGTTTTGTTCTTTTGATTCCTAAAGTTCCGCAATGTAGTTGAAATTTTAATCTACTGCTAACAAAAAACCTAGAAAAGTGAAGTGAGAGTCTAAAATTTCTTTTGAGGCCAAGTTCGGAAGTGAGGTTTTCAAAACAAGAAAGTGAAGAACAAATCTTATCTTCTTGCTATTGTAATGGTTTCCAAAATATGAGCTTAAAAGTGTAGGTTTTAACCCCGTATAGAAATTACCTGCATATGATTTCTAAAACAAAGAAAATAAACATGCGAGAGCATAACACATAAAAAACATATACATAGATATTTCCCACTGGATGCCAAAACCGGGACTAGTAGCTTGATTTTTCATTATCTTCCTTTCAATGTTACAATACATATTTATACATGCCGAAGCATCTAATACCATGGACCAAAAACCATAGGTAGGTTCGCCCAACCTAATATAGGTTCCAAAAAAAAAAATTCCCAGGGCGTTGCCCCAGACCCTGTAGAGGGGGGCTACTCGCCCCCCTCAAACCCCCTGGTTCACTACATACGTTAATCGTGGAAATAATATAACACAACCCAACAATATCCTACTTGTTTTTTTCTTTCCACAGGGGATCACGGAAGAGCTTAGTCATTTTTCCAGCTCTGAAACGCCCATTGTTTCTCTACACCAAGAGAACTTCTCAGAGCTCACAAATTTTATCAATGCATTTACAGTATTCTTCAAAGTGTCCACCTTTACCAGCAACACCTTTTTGTCTTCTATAATATCCCTCACAAAGTGATATTGAACATCAATGTGCTTTGTATTTGAATGATAAGCAGGGTTCTTTGCCCAGAAAATTGCACTTTGGCTATCACAGTCTATCCCTATAGCTCCTTGTACTAACCCCATACTTGAACACAATATCTACAACCAAAGTGCTTCCTTGCTTGCATGAGTGGCTGCCATGTATTTTGCCTTTGTAGTTGATAGTGCCACTACAGATTGTTTCTTACTCATCCAACTGACTGCACCTCCAAATAGGTTAAACACATACCCACTTATAGATCTTCTCTGATCTAGATCTCCAACCCATTCTTCATCAACAAAGCCATGAATATCCAACACTCTGTCCAATCCTGGTCTTCCTTGGTAGCCCAAACCATAATCACTAGTGCCATGCAAATACCTGAAAACCCGCTTCACTGCTGTCCAGTGCTCCTTCCCTGGTTTGGACATAAACCTGCTCAATACTCTCACTGCATGTGCAATGTCTAGTCTAGTACAGACCATTGCATACATCAAGCTACCGACTGCACTTGCATATGGAACATGGGACATGTCCTTTTCCTCTTCTTATGACTTGGGACACTGTTTAGTAGATAACCTCACACCTACAGGAATAGGAACCTTCACCAGTTTACTATCCTACATATTAAATCTCTGCATTATTTTCTCAACATACTTCCTCTGGTTTAACCAAATCTTCCTCTTTGCCCGATCTCTTTTAATTTCCATGCCCAAAATATAGTTTGTAGCACCGAGATCTTTCATGTCGAATTTGGAGGTCAATTGGGTCTTCAAATCCTAGATAATTTCTTTGTCATTTCGAACCAGCAACATATCATCCACATACAAGACCAAATAAATAACACGGTCACCAATTAATTTAAAATACACACAGTGATCTGCTTTGCTTCTGGTAAAGCCAAGTCCTCGTATAAATGTATCAAATTTATGATACCACATCCTTGGTGACTGTTTTAACCCATAGAGAGACTTCTTTAACTTGCATACCAGTTCTTTCTTACCCTTCACCATGAAGCCTTCAGGTTGCTTCATGTAGATTTCCTCTTCCAAATCCTTGTGAAGAAATGTTGTCTTCACATCCATCTGTTCTACCTCAAAATCAAAAGCAGCAGCAATAGATAAAAGTAATCTA